>SMSR01012002.1:35393-50986 GCA_019453355.1 Ceratina japonica
TTTTTTTTTTCTGCTGGAAGATCGGGTTAGGAGCCGAATAAGTGCAGGGCCAGGGCCACAACCGGTTCGCCGGTTGCTTGGCCCTCGCGTCGTTACGACGTAACTCAGGCGACCCTGAGGAGGCTCCAGGATACGATAATCGGAGCCTGTGTAGGTATTATCATCGCGGCATTCCTGCGCATTATCGTTCTCTCGAGGCCGAGGACGCGGGACTCGCAATAAGTCCTCGCCGCGTTTCATTTAATAAATTAACTTTATTTCGTCCACTTTCAAAATGTTCGTATCTCTGATTTCATAAAGGAGACGGTACAGCCTTATTATTTTTTTTATTGTAAATGTCTGCAAGTATTTTAATATGTGCACAGAGCGTTTGATATCCCGTACGTCTCCCCGTGTTATGCATTGTTCACATTTTCAAACGACAAAGCCAACAGTTTACTCGCTCGTCTGCAATTTCCAAAGCATGCTCGCCACGCGCATAGCTCACGTTTATATTAATTGCGAACGGTTAATTCCCCGCTAAAATACAAGCGGTAATAAAATTTCGCCATGTTCCACTGGTAAACGAGTCCGTTCCCGGAGGAATGCTAGGCGCGAGCGTAAAACGCGAGCACACACACGATACCTGCGACGGCAAAAGGAGGATCGATCGCGGACCGCAGACCTCGTGCTGCTGCGGCTGACTTTTGGTCCTATCTTGTCGGAAAGAAGCTCGTTGATATTTTACGCGTGACCGGTTCCACGGGATTTTCCACCGCAAATCGCGACCAACATTCGATACCCGGCTAGGCGCAGGTGCGTCCTGCCCTGAAAAAGTCCGCGCGAGCTCGAAAACGCTTGTAACTGACGCGATCCCACCGGCAATAAGAAAGAATTTACGGCAGGAATCCGGTTCGCACAGTACCCTCGTCGTATTTTTAATTAAACAGCTCGGATTGCTCGGGAATATTAAAATAATAAAGATACGGGACTTGGAAATTATGGTAGCAATGGAAGAAATGTAATTTAAGTACTATCGATAGTTATAGCTAATCAAGGGAGTGATAAACTGCATTTACCTTGAGCAGTATTTCAAGTTGAAGTGAATCCAGTAGAATTTGATTGTTGCTTCCGGTTTTAAGGGAGAATTCATGTTGTGAATTGTGTCTACATTTTTATTTTCATACATCAAAACTACAAAGCAACTAGCATAATTGATTAATTATTAGTGTCTGAAGTTCTCGGTCTTCCGATGTTTGTTACGAGTGATTCATCATCTGTCACTTAGAACAAATTGTTTCGGCGTCCCCGGCATAGAAACGCTTTTTAATCGCGCCTCCTAATGGAACCAGCGATACCCGACCGGAACGTGATGAATGCTCGAAAACTTTTTAGCTTACCAAACCACTCCGTGCGTCATCGGCGTGGAAACTTTCTCCGGGCCATATAAGTGGAAAATCCTTAAATCCCCGGGCGAAAAACGGAGCCCGGAATTACCGCGTCGATCAACCCCCTCGAGAAGGGTTGAAATCCTACTTGACGCCGCCAAAGTCTTCCTAATCGTGCATCTTCAATGCATCTAGTTATCCGGTTACATACATCTTTCGCTAGTTTCTCCTATTCCGCTGTCTGCCTCATTTTTCACCTGAATTTATCCTTATCAAACGTGATATCCGTTTCCGTTTTTCTGTATTTTTACGATGGAGTCAATATGTGGAGTATTTGAAGAGTGCGTATAGGGAAATTCATTTAACGAATTAGGGAAGCGCGCTTCGCTTTTCGTATCAATTTATTGATTTTCGTTCCCCTGCATTTTTACAATTTATGAAATATTTGAGGAGTGGGTATGGAGGAACGAGTTCAGTAAATTAATAAAGTGTACTTCATTTTCCGTATCAATTTACTCTTCTCAAACACGGTATCGGTTTTCATTTTCCTGTATTTTTGCAATTCGTGACGTATTCAGGAATTACAACTGAGAAATGAGTTCAATATTTAAAAAAAAAACAGAGTAAAAGATGCGCTCTCCACTTCTGGCACGCAAGTCCCACTTCTCGGGGGCATAGAAATATCTTCTAAAATCTGAAGCCTCCGTCCAAGAAGCTCGTTCATCTGTTATCTCGTCAAAGGAGTAAATTTTTTATCCGGCGATCCTCGAGGATCACTGCCAAGTTTCTTGCGTCCCCGTGTAATTGTTAACGCTCGCGCCAAGGCGGCTGCGGTTCGCGGGACCCGCGAAAGAAGAGGGAATTCCATCCGCGGCGCTTTGCGGGAGCCGCATTGCGGCGCGCGATGATGCTGACGCGTATAAATCCGTCGCAACTATGTATGCAAGTGCTCGCAAAACGTGCACCTCCGTCAGGAGACACGGTTTTTCGTTTAATTTTCGCCTCGCGCTCGTCCACTTCGTTACGCGATAAGGATCCCTACGGCCGCTGTGTGTTTTAAGTTTCGGTACAGAATTTATGCATAAAGGTACACGCGAAGTGCCTCGAGTGCAGTTAATATTACACGATTTTTATCGGTAATAAATCCCGAGACGCACGAACACCTGTATCGCATTGTGTTTGCTGGACATAATTGTTTTTATAATAGATGCACTTGAAACATTTGTCATGTAAGGACGATATAAGAAAATTACATTCTTCGAGTGCCGGAGATTGTCGCGCTGAGATACGCAGTCTTCTTCCTGACGCGATAGTTTTGGTATGCCTGATAATTATAAGAGTGACAGAAGACGCATCACGTAGAGGAGAGCTCTGAGATAAGTTCAAGAAATTTTACCTTGTTTAAAAATTTTTGTTAAGAAAACGGTTTCAATTAAAGCCAGTGAAAGAATAACGATGTCTTTGCACTATCGAAGATTATCAAACTTTTATCAAAATGAGTTCGTATACAGAAAGATTGTCAAACTTTTATCAAAGTTATTTTATATACAGGAAGATTATCATACTTTTATCAAAATGATTTGATAATAGAATTATCTCATTATCACAATTGTTTAATTATTATAAGAATTATATAAATATACCCGTATCTATAAAATATGAAGTAGTTTGATGGATCATAAATGTATTATCGTTATCAGAGTTATCTAAAGATTTTCGTGACTACATAGAAAGTCTGAAGTATTCCGGAGCAGTGGGTTTCCTCGTGAGCAAGTCGGGGCGTCGCGACGCCTCACGCATCGAAACGGAAATAACCTCGCGATAGCACGGCGGCAGGACCCAAATACGCTGTAATGTACGATCTCGGCCTTCTCTCTCTTATTGCTTCCGTTTCTGCCTTCCCCGTTACCTTTTTTCGGTCATCGCGACGTCGACGGGCGAATTTCGCGAGAAAATACGATAATCGGTTCCCTCGTCCCGCGTGCAGACGCCGGAAGCTGCCCCGACGTTCATTTTTAAGTCACTCGATTTTCCATAAACTGCTCGATTCGCTAAACGAATGGTACAGCTGCTTGCCATGGATTTAAGGATGTTCTGGAGGTACAATCGGAGACAAAAGTACATAAAATTCGAAATTCGTCAATATATTGGCAATCAAGGCTATTTATGATGTATATTTTGTATTAAAAAGTGGATCGAATCCAAACTTTGATAATTGCTTTAAATAGTAAAAACTATGTTCTGTTAACGTTTCAAGAATTTCCGAACGTTTTTATATATCTCCAGGACATCCTTAATGCGCTTCGCCTTGAGCATGTTTAAAAATGAGTTTGTACAATTTTATGTTTCCGAATTTGTCGACATCTGGAACGCGGAACTCTTTTTATCTTTCATCAGGTACTATAGAACTAATAAAAGTGCTACTAGAACCGATGAAGTTCCTTTATTTGTAATAGAATCGAGTGCCAACTTCACAGACACCGAATCATTCATAATACAGTTGTAGAATGATTCTACTGAAACCCGCATGGCCAGTCTGAATCGGAAGTGTTACAAAAGTTCACGCAGTTCAACGCATCTTGTACGTTTTGCGTTAAGCATGATTGCAGAAGCTCGCCCATTATACCGTTAGGGTCTCGTAGAAAATCTTAAGCAAAGAATTGCTAGATGATGGCCGTCTATAAATACTCTCGGGTACATTGTCATTCTGGACGAGGAGACCTTGTCGACATGCCTAGCACGTGGCGCGTACAATACCATGGTTAACTTGAAAAGGAAAAAAAACAAACCGTAGATGATGAACTCAAGGCCCAAACTTTTCAAGTTTTGGATAGACTCGAGGGCACGGAAAATTCCTGTTGAATAGAAATTACAAACTGGTATTGAATAAATGCTTTAGCATATTAATACTACGTTTATTAACATAAACATTGGTAGGTTTCATAAAATATAAAGCTATTCGTTTTATAATTTTAGTAGTTAGTGCTATAAAAATACTGACAATCGTTATGTTAAAGTATTTTTAATATGTGTATATTTATGTTATTTAAATTCCGAAAAATTTACTGGTCCGGATCGAGCTTCCGTGGTCCGGTATGGTCTAGTGGCTAGGATACCTGGCTCTCACCCAGGAGGCTCGGGTTCGATTCCCGGTACCGGAAACACCTTCATTTTTGCGGTTTCTATTCAATTTTTATTTTTAGACTTGTGTAGTGAATAAGCATTCTAAAAATATTTTATGAATAGACTACAGCCGTCTTATACGGCCTGATCGACGCGCTCATCACCGATCCGGTATGGTCTAGTGGCTAGGATACCTGGCTCTCACCCAGGAGGCTCGGGTTCGATTCCCGGTACCGGAAAATTAAATTTTTTGCGTTTTTATTAAAGATGCAATAAACAATTTCCATTACAATTCGCATAAGTAAACTATTTTTATTGATCGTAACATTTCTAAGTTGCCTCAAGCACCTCAAATGATCTGAGGCTCGTTATAAAATGATTTTTAACTCTGGCAACCGCGTTAAATTATAATTCCTCGGCTGGAAGTCGATTCTCCACGCGCGTTGCAAACGCGCTGTAATAAGAAAGAAAAGAGGGTCGTAGGCAGGTAACGCGTAATCGCTCAATTGACCTGAATCTCTTATGCGAATCCGGCACAGAGCTTCCTGCGATTCTAAGGGAGAAAAACGCGAGCGCACGGCTCTAGCTCGGTCGACGGAATCCAGACCTTAGTCGCTCCTATTTTCCTCGGAAACGTAAACGCGTATCGAGTTGCCGACGTTAGCGTCCGCGTCCACTCGACGGCAGCGGCGACGGGCGAAAAATACCTCGCGGTCGCATTGTTAACCGAACCCTAAAAGCGACCGCGAGAGACAGTAAGACGAAGGGCGACACCAGCTTACCACTCGAGCACGTATTCCCCGACCACTTTTCTCCGGCCCCTCGAAATTAACGCCGACCACTCGGCCGGGCTACCATTTAGTACGTCGGCCTGGGCCCCCGCCGCCTCCCGACGCCCTTCACCGATACGTATCGTCTTCCCTCAGCATCTCTATTTTACGTACTTCGTTTCCCTTTCGAGCAGCCAATTTGTTTAATCCTCGACCGCGTCGCGTTGCCATTTCGCAGCGTCTCTGATACACGCGCGATCCATTTCGAATCGTACGCGATTTCGTTCCGAGCTTATTTGAATAAGACTCGCTGACGTTAAAAATAAAATTCGATAGAGGAGCCTATTTTTGATGATCGAATGACGCAAATATTCTTCCGCTGTTTTTGGTAAGCTCGCGAATTTGGCCGACATTCAAAAGCGTAGAACACTTAAATTACCTTCAATTTCCTGCGATCTAAAATCGGCGATCGGCAAAAAAACTGTTCGAGCAGTCCTGCCAACTGTACATACGTTTACCTTTCGAGTTACAGTTACACGCGTCGTTTATAGATTTATCATTCGTGCGTCACATCGACGTCTCCTGGTCGCGGTCAATAATGCAATTTTAACGGTAACAGGTCGACTGTTAATCAATAATCTCTCGCGCGGTGAATCGGCATGAAGCAATTTTTCAATTTTCTAACAGGAATCCTAATTGTGCGCAGGAGCTTGTCGAGCGGGGACGTTAACGTGTAAGGAAGCAAATATCGTTTCGATCGGCTCGCTATCATTTTCGCGGAATTACACGGCCGGAGGAAAGTACACGGTTTGCATCCTGCATCCTGTGTCTCGCGGAGCCTCTCCTCGGTTCTCTCTTCTTCTCGTTTCAAATTCATATAAGATAACGGGTGTCGGGACACGCGTAAGCTTCATATAATACATACACATTGTTCGTTCGGCGGATGAAAAGGGTACGCGATAGATGGGAGAGAAACGGAGAAATTACCGTCGATTCACGTGTTACGTGTTTACCGTTACTACGATTCGTGTGAATCACGTGGTCGACTGAGTCTCCGCTTTTTTCTTTCAGATCAGTGCCAAAGTTTTTACGGTTTTTTGCTTGAAAATGATAAAAACTGAGGTAACATCATCGCGTTTCTCAGGTAACAATATCTATATAGATCCTTGTTAATCCGGTTAAAGAGTAGTAATTATGATTGTGGTATCAGATTAATTGACAAGTTATCTGCATTAAGTTCTGTTGATGGCTATTGTTAACGATTACAAACATCGATCTTAAGGAGGTTCATCCGGTTAAGGAATTAACAGATAGATCTCCAAAAAAAAATTTGATAGTCTATAACAGTATACCAGGATACCTAAAAATAATTTTTAAGTCATTTGGATACCTTAATGATGAGATATTAATATAAATATTTTTTACAATTTTATTTGGGTACTATATTTCAATTTTTGCTAATCGTCAGACCACCGTTTTCTCAGTGAAGAAATTCCTACTTAAATACTATTCTAACGCGACATTACAAACGTATTCTCTTGCATACAAATCAGCACAATCCAGTAAGTCCACTACTCAATAAATAAAACAATTAAAATATTGTCACTCTCAATGAAAACCTGAACCGTAAAAATTCCCAGCGAGACTCGTTATTTACAACCGAGTGACCCGTGCTTACTAACAATCAATTGGGAACGCTATGTCGTTTTCCTTGGAGATCGGGGTCGCGTCTCACTACCCAGGGAATGTCCGATGAATATCGACACGCGATCGCCGTTCATTGATTCGTTGAACACGATTTCTCAGTATCGTTACAATCGTTTGATACACGCATCGCGTTACGCTACTGTCCGACGCGCTATCACGTTCCAAACCGTAGGCAAATACCTTATGAAACCCATAGTACTTAATCAGTATGAATAGTGGCGTGACTCATTAACCCTTCCCGATGGAATGCTGCCTGTAATGTGGCATATCAATTTTCCATATTACTTTTGTTTCATGGATAAACACCGTGACCGGCACCGCCTTTTCCTCGTTCCAATTGTCCAATGGCTTTACCAATAGCAAATTGGAATAGTTCCCAAGTTTACGAACATAATTTTCAAATAAAAAGCAATAGACATTCCTTTACAAAATATTATTCAAAGTATTATTAGTAAAATTGATGTGGCTCGATAAATTCAAGCCCCACATGTCTCCAATTTGATGAAAATAGAGTACAGCATACTTCAATATTAAATGATATAACGAAGATAAAATTCCAAGTGGATGGCCATATCTCGTAGCAATTTATCTTAATCAGACATATAGGAAAATTGGTCATAAAGGATAATCTCCGGGATCGCGCGTCTTCTTTATTGTTTCCGCAGAATTTGTTTGNTTCATTGATTCGTTGAACACGATTTCTCAGTATCGTTACAATCGTTTGATACACGCATCGCGTTACGCTACTGTCCGACGCGCTATCACGTTCCAAACCGTAGGCAAATACCTTATGAAACCCATAGTACTTAATCAGTATGAATAGTGGCGTGACTCATTAACCCTTCCCGATGGAATGCTGCCTGTAATGTGGCATATCAATTTTCCATATTACTTTTGTTTCATGGATAAACACCGTGACCGGCACCGCCTTTTCCTCGTTCCAATTGTCCAATGGCTTTACCAATAGCAAATTGGAATAGTTCCCAAGTTTACGAACATAATTTTCAAATAAAAAGCAATAGACATTCCTTTACAAAATATTATTCAAAGTATTATTAGTAAAATTGATGTGGCTCGATAAATTCAAGCCCCACATGTCTCCAATTTGATGAAAATAGAGTACAGCATACTTCAATATTAAATGATATAACGAAGATAAAATTCCAAGTGGATGGCCATATCTCGTAGCAATTTATCTTAATCAGACATATAGGAAAATTGGTCATAAAGGATAATCTCCGGGATCGCGCGTCTTCTTTATTGTTTCCGCAGAATTTGTTTGACGAGACTTCCGTATGGCCGTCGTTTCGCGAGCCTCAGCCCTGCAATTTACCTACGTTCTGCCCGGGGGCATAAAAAATGTTTTCCCTCCGCTGTAGGAGACGCGTTCACGTAAAACGCTCTCCTCCGTCGAATTCGGAACGAAATTTTACCTCGTTTTCGTCGAATTACATTTCCCTACAATGTTATGCGAGCCGTCGTCTAATTCGCTGCGCTATTAAGTGAGCGGAACCGGTGTAACAATTTATGAAGTGGATTCGGATAATGAATAGAAAATATTGCCACTACTCGGTCGAAATAAATCGCAAATATTATAGGGTAAATGTGGTAATTACTGCGAATTTTTATGCAAGGTAATTTTAAACGCGAAAATCATCTATTTGAATACAAGATTCAAGTTAAATTATTTTTTGAACAAGTTTTATTATGTTATAAATGTATAAAAAAACAATTATATCTCAAGAAGACGTTTACGTTAAATTAAATAAATCATTTTTATAAGGTGATGAAATACAGGTATTACTGCGAGTCAAATACTGCGGGAACCCTCATTACTGCGAGCCAAATACTAAGGATATCGAAATAATTTCATCATGTATTTTAAGTCGAGATTGTATAAATAATAACTGACGGTGGCATTTAATTAATTGGCTTTTGATTTCCGTTTCGCGCAGATGAGACAGACGTAGCTGACCGAGGATGGCCTCCATTATGGGGTTACAGCAGCCAGCTGCATCCCAGGATACCGTGGATTACGCCGGATATTTGCAGTCGACGCAGTGCCATCAGATCCATGGAAGTCAGCCGAACGGGCAAATCCCCTCCGCGCAGAAATCACCGTCGAACGATCACAATACCAGCTTCACCAGCACCAAAGGGTTGCTCAATGGACCCGGCCAGAACAATTGTTTCCTCAACAGCGCCGTCCAGGTAAGATAAATCCTTTTCACGCAACATAGAAACGATTCAGGCTGACAACGCAACGTTTCCAGTGATCGATACGCGTCGGAATAACGATTGCTTCGTCAATTAACGTGCGTTGCTTTTACTAGAACCCTTTTGTCATTCAATAGCGCCGATCGTACATAATGACTTCATTCGGAAGTTATTATTACCTGAATGGTAAATTGCGATCGAGTAAGGTTGCCGCGGTTCATCAACACGCGAAAATAACAGCTTCCCACGGACCGTTAGGATTAGTATCGTCGATCGGGGGCTGTTTTTTCCCAGCTTTTGTATGTATACGTACGTATGAGGCCGGCGTGTCCGATAGTACGCGGCGGTAATTGTAACATCCGCAGGAAGCAATTACACGCGGCCCGGGCTCGATTAGAACAATCGATTCGAGTAAACGTCCAGGTAGATACCAAACGAACCACTCGATCGATTTTCGGCTTCTCGTGTAGCTGCGATTAACGCGACCTTAATCGCATGAAACGTTCTCCAATGATTCAGCTGATAATTTATTGCCAGCGTTACATCAAAACCAGAAGAGGATTTCATTCCCGAAATTTTCCTTTAATTATGATAAAGTGATCAAATGCATATTACAATTTTTTATCGCATCTATAAAGTGGTTCATTTTTTTTTATACTTGAAAACGATGATAGTCTTGCGCGCTTATTCCGATGCAAGTGCACTTCTCTCGTCGAAGGCCACGCGCCTTTTCGCATGCAACCAGACGGCCAACCGTGCATTGCAATTCTCTGTCTCATGACTCTTAATCCATTAATTAAAAGTTGAATTAAAACGAATTCTGAATTGAAAGACTAAATGATATACGAAAGATTCTTAAAAAATCACGTCTGGCGATTTTCTGGTCAAAACGATTAACAAGGATATTTAAGGACGGTGTAAATCTCCTGACAAAGAGTAAAAAGGGTCCTTTTGAGCCGTGAATCTGTTTTCAACCGCGAATTGCTGCTTTCCAAGCATTTTTACGGGTGCCGAAGTTTATGGCCATGAGAGGCCAAATGTAGCCTTGAAGGCAGGCATAAATATTCATGGCCCGTTAAATGACAAGACACGTGGAGAGTCGCCGAACCCATCCCTCGTCCCTTGATTCTCTTATTTTCTGCACCCACTTTATACACCCGTTGGTCCTTCCCTTTCTCTTTCTTCTTCCTCCTCTCTCGTTTTCTGGCCGTGGCGTCCGTTACGTCCCGACAAGCTAGAACCAAAGGTCAGGCTCTTGTTTGTTCCTGGTTAACGTCGTAAGTCTCTCTCGGACCGATTGTTATCTCGCGTTGACTCGAGAGCCCTGGCGCTCGAGGTTAATTGCCGGTGTGAATATGATTATTCGATCCGTCAAGTGTACACTTTCAGCCTCTCATAAGCTACTTGAGATTATTAGAGCACTTACGTCAATCTTGTCCAAATCGTTCTAATCCTTTCATTTCTTTTTGTTTACTTTTTGTATTACAAGTTTACAATTAAAGGAGTTTACCTGTGATTGCACTAATCAATACACGAATAGTTGTATATTTCATTAGCGTAGTATTTGATTTTGATATAAAATATTCTGAATATTTCAATAGATCTCTTATGCAATTATTACATTTCCCCATCTCATGCCAAATCTAAAGTTCATAAATTTTGATTTATTTACGCGCGTTTTAATTTCAAACATTTTATTGTAATAGAACGAATATGTTCGAATGAGTGTGACGTTGACACATTTTATCAGAGGTTACTTCGCAAGAGCACAATTTTTTTATTAACTTTTATTGTGAGTGTTAGAAGTAATGAATGGTTATTTTCAAAATACGTATGTATTCCTCAAATATTTGTTTAATCCTACACAAAATTTCAAGTAAATTGTATCGTTAATTGTTTAGATATTCGTCAATGTAGTCGATGAAAATTCATTTTCCCATAAGACTCTATGTAAAATTCGTAAATTTTTAAAGCGTTATATCTCGGTTATAAAGGAATGAAGAGCCTTGGAATTTTTACACAAATCCTTTTATATGCAGATGAAAGCCCCTGTAAAATTTTAACTAAACCTTATTGTTAATTCAATTATCAAGTAAACTCCCTTAAGCATAAATCACGTGAAATCTCATTTGTTTTTTAAACGGAGTTACACCACTTTCAAAATAAACGGTCCAAATATCTATCGATGAAACGATTTCCAATTTGGTCTACAAATTTAGTTATAGGATCGTTGGAAACGTTGCCTAAAATTAATCGACGACGACGACGATGGATGTAAGCGAATCGCGACACGATTGTTTCAAATTGCAACGACGACGGGTAGCGTTCGCTTTTCATTCGCGACACGGGACAAAAGGCAGCACCACACCCTGGCCACGTGCACGGTGTGCGTTCACGTTGAAAGACAGATTGAAAAAAAAAGCCCGCGGCTGTATTCACGTGTCACGCGAAGTTAAGGTATATCGCGTACGCGCGTTACATATCGAACGAGCCCCGTGGCTTAGCATCCACGGCTAACGCACGATCATTTCGTTAGATTGAACTAGCTGTTCCCTCGTAATTTATTCACGGCTTCGTTCCGTGTGCTTTGAAATTTAAACCGTCTCCTGGTTTCGTACGCCGTTCACGGTAATCAGTGCTGCTCGCTGATTAGCTAAACACCTCTTGTAGACGTCTTGTTCTGGCATTGTTGCCGATCAGGGATCAATTTTTATCGATACAGATTTAATCGGGAAATTGACTGGTGACAGGGTGATCGTCGTCACGTCTCAATAAAATTAATCATAAATTAATTCGAGTAGCCCGTGTATTGGCTTAGTCCCCTGCGAAAGTGGCGGGCTAATTGTTTTCTTAATTGCTCTCCGTAATATCTCAATTTTACAGGGACGATCCGTTCTCGCATTATCAGTGGCTTCCAATTTCACCCGCCAGTGAACGGTGAAATGAAACAATCGCGGCACTGTACTTGTCCACGGGGCAGCGTCCGGATAAATGATAATTCCCTAGTTTTTTAATCGAACCGGCCGATTTAATCGGCTCGTAAATTACCGAGCCCGGGAGCGAGCGTAGCCGCGAGGGTTTCGTAAAATCGTTTCATTAGCCGGGGACCTAACGAATCGATGATATAAAACTTGTTTTCGTCGGCCCCCGCCGTAATTGCCGTCGTCGAAGTAACGGGAACCACTTTCCTCGACGCTGATAAATGCCCAGGCCACAGTGGCATAAATTATCTTTCGCCCGACTCTGATGGACATTGTTCTCAGTTTTTTCGTCACGTGAAACGAGTTTATATAAATAAACGCGGGGACGAAAGGAGAGGGAACGTTGCAAATTAGTTTTTTGTATTTAAATGGTAATTTGCTTTTCGGGAGTTTAATTTCGGACAGTCATTAATTCGTATCGAGTTGTGTTTGTTTAATCACATGGAAATGGACGGGACAATAATGAGACCGACAGTCGAGCCAATTTTTCACTAATTGGGAACAGTTACAGCAAGGCTGTTAATTGCTGTTTAATTGTTATTCTCTTATTCTAATCCCCGTAGCATCGGATTTTTCATTAATTGGAGACAGTTTCCAGCGAGCGATCGGTTCCCTACAATTAACGAAAAATTGGAAGAGGCTCGAACGAGTGGAAATTAAAAGCCTGAGAATAATTGAAGTCGTCTCTATTGTCTTATAGCTGGAAATCGTAAAGGTATACAATAGCGTGTTAAAATATTCATGAAAATAGAACTGCAGTATATTCAGATATTTCGTTTCATTGTACTGATAATAGCTGCACTGTTCTGCAGATAGTAGAGGAATGTTTGCATACGCACTTGTAATTTAATCATTATAATCGATCGACGTTGTCTGTTTGCATAGAGTCAATGACACTTCAAGCCTGAATCATCGAAACTATGATGCCTCTCATTTCTATCTCAGTTAGTAGATTCTATTAAGGATGTTTGTCAGCTTAATTTTCTTAATAATAAAACGGTAGAAAATTCTGAAAAAGATAACAGTTCAATTTTCTTATAACAAGAATAACATAATTTTTCCAGAATTTTTCAATATCTTCAAAATCTTTGACAAACGTCCTTAAAAGGGATACTTCACGTTCCCTGTTTCAAACAGCTTGATTAAAACATTTTCCATCGTAACACCGATAAGAAATTCTTCTAGCTTTCAGCCTAGGGAATATTTGTTGGGATCATGCATATTTAACGCTGTCCTGTGCACACAAAAAAAAATTCAGCAAACACCTCCGACGCTTGAAAGGTAAACAAAACCTTTACACGCACAAAGCGCCTCTCTGTTCCCACTCGAAGGGGTAAGAAAAACAATTTTGAAGGATCAAAGTGGTGACACCCACGTCACCCGAGTTTGCCTCGGGTCAATTCCCTTTAGCTCCCACATTTTTGCACACGGAAAAGGTTCGCTACTTCTTCTTATCGACGCCCACGCCTGAAAAGCCTGGCGCAAGGATAATAATAAAGGGACCGCGGTGGGGTTCGCGCCACCACTCTCGTAATTAGCGCCGGCAGATGAATCAGTTTCCTATTGTAATTAGCCGCTCGCCGGAAAGGGTTGCACCCCTCTCTACACCTGTCCTCCTCTTTCTGGGTGTTATTGACACCCAGTCGCTCCCATCGCATACAATGCAATTTTTCTCTCCCCTCGTCGACGCCTGCAGTTAATAGGAGCACGTGTTTCGTTTCGTGTTTGCTGGCTTTAAACCAAGACATCAACTTTTTATCTCGCCCATAAATTGCAGCTTTGAGCATTAAGAAAAATTGTGCGAAAATGTGTTCAAGTAATTTTATAAATATAAAATTTATAAAATTGTATCTCGCCCATAAATTGCAGCTTTAAGTATTAAGAAAAATTGAGCAAAAATGTTTCAAGTAATTTTATAAATATAAAATGTATTAAATATTATTTGACTTGGAATTTTTAAGGAACTCTGAAACGAAGGTAGAAGTAAAGATAAATCTGAATGCTTCGACTGCTTGCTTTCAGGTCGATTCACTGAAATAACTCGGCTCTAATTTCCTATAAACGATTCTGCGAGCCACATGTTTCCCGAAAGGCAATCTTTTTGAAACAATGGCCGGGCCATCCATCTGGTGGCACGTGGTCGATTCGCACCTGACCCGATCTCTCCGCAGGATTTAATGGGATCGGTGAAACATCGGTTCGGCATAGGGATAACGACGAGAGACGACGCGTGCCTGTAGGGGAACATCTGCCTACGTTGGATGCAGATGCACGCGGCGAGACGTCGTCGTCGCTCGGCGATGATCCGATGGCATTTTAGGAAGGTCCCATCTGTGCCCTTTCGGCCGGACGCCCACTCGTCATTGTTACGCAAACGAGCCCGATTTTCTATTCGTCTGGAACTCTGTTAATCATCGTTGCCCACGTTGATGGCCCTTTGTTCCCTCCACCAGTTCTCTTATCCTTTGTCTCATTCTGACGATTAATTATCGTTAATTGCGTCTTACTCATTTTCATTTCTCTTCTTATGGCGTCATAATCTTCATTATGATTAGTTTTTACGAAATTGCTTGAAAAATTCTAAAGAATCTCTCGGACCGTAAAGTTCGCTCGAATTATTCCAAGAAGACTTCGATTAGTTTTCTGAATTATAAGTTGTGCGACCAGGAAATCGGGGCAACGGCTCGTAGGGTCCCGTTGACGTCGCTGGCCCATGAATCCGGGTCTCGTTTCGGGGACAATAGGCGAGGAGTTACTTGACTTACATATACACACTTAAGTACTTACGTAGAAACGCGGAGCCGCTCGACCCCGCTGGAAAAAAAAAGACCGTATCGTTAATGGCGGATGGAACTTGCTGTACGTCGCGATTCGGGCTCGTTGCAGCAGGTGTCTGGGAAGGGAATCGGCTCTCTGACTCATCGCCAGGTGATGTCTACCGCGGGCCGACCGAGGAACCGGAAGCACTCGCGTATAAGGCAAACCGTCTTCCAGACGTTGCATATACCAGCTTGTGTATTCCTAACGTACATCTAGTACGAGATTGATAGATTGCCCTAATTGTATTTTTGTACGTTTCAGATTATGTGAGAACTTCCTCCATTTATTCTTGTACTTTCGCATACATTCTAATTTTTCTATGAATAGAACCTACATTCTAATTATTAGTGTTATAGAGTAGTTCAAGTACAAAAGAGACATTTAGTGTATTTTTTATTTAATCTTAGAATGAAACCTTGTAGCATAACGAGATGATTTCTTGACATCGATTCGTTTATTCCCAACGGTGAATCTTCTCACGACGAGGTCCATTCCCCATGTCCCGGAGATTCACGCTTCGGGTACTCGTACATATAATCCTTTCGCAATCGTTAAGGTATCGGTCTCGCCGACATGGACACGATTTAGTAACGCGATACGCGCGTTTC
>SMSR01012002.1:57100-284490 GCA_019453355.1 Ceratina japonica
ATCTTAGAATGAAACCTTGTAGCATAACGAGATGATTTCTTGACATCGATTCGTTTATTCCCAACGGTGAATCTTCTCACGACGAGGTCCATTCCCCATGTCCCGGAGATTCACGCTTCGGGTACTCGTACATATAATCCTTTCGCAATCGTTAAGGTATCGGTCTCGCCGACATGGACACGATTTAGTAACGCGATACGCGCGTTTCCACCCTCCCCTTTATCGGTCCCCTGGACATTTTCTAGGTCGCACGCAACGTTAATTCGCGACGTCTTCTTCTTCTCCTTGCATCGGCGAGTCCTCTCGCAACTAGCGAACATCGGCCTGTGAAATCTAACGCTCCTAACTCGCCTTTCCCTTCTCCCTAGTGGACCAGAACTGTGTGTCTCAGGTTCTGGGAACAATTCTTTCGATTACCACACCGTCTAATCTTGACCTATGCAGGATATTAAACCATCTTCATTTCGAGACCGTTCTATTCGTCTCGATCGTAGATCGGTTAGTCTCGACACGTATTCACAAGAGAGTTGCAATTTACTTCATTAGTGCTTCCTCGCGTCGGATCTGCTGGAAACCGCGGTGGCTCTTTTATGCTTTTTTAACAGAGATCTAAGATGATTTATGGTTGATAAGTGTTGTGCACAGAGTTGATGATGATGGAGTTCCTACAGGAGAAAGAGAGGGACGGAGTTATGTAACGGGTTTGAAAAAGATATTTCTACTCGTCCTACAAGTTTGTAAACAGCAATTCATTTTTTAGATGAAGATGTTTCCTGAAATTATAATGATTATCAAAAGAGTTAGCTCAATCTCGATCTTATAAAAATTTGTCACGGATTGATATAAAATCCGTCGCGAGGTAGGCTCGTCGCTTAATTCGCTGCTTGAAATAATTGACTGATCATTCGCTTGAGTTTTCTGAGTTAACAACCCGTGTAACGGTGTCGCCAAACGTTTCGTTTGCCTCCAAAAGGACACTATGAATATTTTTCAATCAGTCGAATCAAGAGATAATTATATCTATCCCATCAACGAGAGGAAATTGCCACAATTTGCCAGTGTGATTCAATTTCTTACAGATTCTTGATTCTCTATTTTTAGTAGAATGCCAGTTCAAGTTTTTTACGATTCTTTTGGTAACATCAATTCTGTATTCCATAACTAACTTGTTTTATGGATGTCAGAGAAATATCGTACGGTTTTATTATTAAAATGTGAATAATTGACGGTACCGGTGACGTCACCGGTGTTCGCGTAATCCCACGCCTACTCGATTACCGCATCCACGTATAGGAGCTATTAGCGGGTCCTCGGGCATCCGCAGTGAAACGTGGCCGTACGTGGTTGACCCGAGTCACGTTTTACGAGGTTTGCATCTCGAGGCCTGAAACTGGATCGCCCTGGATCGTCGAGTGAGCCGAGTCTTTGGAAACGTTTCACTCGTTGCACTGAATTTTGATGCACACAACCGTCCTCGAGACCCTCCTAAAACTTTCAACAATCGTAAAGTCCACCCCATTAAACCCTACTACTCCATATTATGCAAAATTAAGCTGCTATTCTTTTCAAGAATTGATACGAGGCTCTCTGCTAGAAAAGTGAAATAGGCGAGCATAACTGTTTTTATGATTCATGAAAGTGTTTCAATTTTCGTGGAATTAGAATGTGTCTCTCATAATTTCTTATCACGCATTGTTACATTAAAAAAATAATTGCTCGGCCACGGGAGATGCATTCCTTAATAAATACACGTTGCGAGAGAAATTCTAATCTATCAGGAACATAGTTTTTCTTCTTCGCTTAATTTCCGTTCTAGTCGATTCTTGCGATTAACACATTTCCCCGTGGCGAACGTTTGCATGGAATTTTCCTCCGAACGAGAGCTGTACCGTGGGTGCGGTCGTTCGTAAAAGAAAAACAGCGTAACCGGCAGTTAGCTGCCGCGCCGTTTCAGACGCGTACAACTTCTCTTGCGGTTCTTCTTGTTTCACGGCCGGGTTAGATGCATTCCTGCGGAATTCGAGACCGATATATTTCTCTTGTTTATGCTTTCTATCAAAAACCTGACAGCAACACGTGTTCTACCTTCTACGTGTACCTACGATCACCAGGACGACGTGTCACGTGAATCTGTCATGATTATTTCATTTAATATCAGAAATCAGTTCANAGTGTTCTACCTTCTACGTGTACCTACGATCACCAGGACGACGTGTCACGTGAATCCGTCATGATTATTTCATTTAATATCAGAAATCAGTTCACATCTGTATAAATGAAGTACGTCATAAAATCCATACTCATATTTTCCCACATAAATTCATTGTTTAATCGATTTTCCTTTATTATTCCTAAATAAGGTCAATGTACAATATCTATTTCTACTCATGTCCCTATTTCTGCTCACTCTACAGTATTTATATGGTCAATAATATAAATACTGTAAAGTGAGTGGAAATAGGTACATGAGTAGAAATAGGTACATTGACCTTACGCACTCCGGTAATTAATAAAAATGTATAAATTCTCGGTGGAAAGTCCGTCGATATTTCGTACGAAAGCAAAGTCGGCGTAGATGATTCCGCGAGATGAATTAGCGCGTCACGCGGAGCACGCGAGCAGATGCCTCTCAAGGCAGACCGGATTCGTTAACAATGACTCTGAAAAACGGAACGGAGTGGCGTCCGCTGAGTGAAACGCAGCGAAAGAAAATAGCTGGTCAGGGAGCGAGCATTATCTACCACCGCGCGGTTTACGACCGTTTTCGCTAACTCGGAATCGAGCGAAAAAATTGGAAATTGCTAGCCGGCCAAACGTTGGCACGAGCTAAAGCGCGCAAAAGAAAACATTGCGATTAGGGTAGAAGCGAACGTAATTCCTGCCGAGTTCCGTTCTAAACATTTGGAGAATTCGCTTCTTCTTTTGCCGGAAAGTTTCGAGTAATTGCGGCCAATTAGTCGACGGAACAAGAAACAAAATTCAGATATCGTTTTCCTGACAGGCATTTGTATAAAAATATAGAAAACATGAGAGCATATTCCAACGTTGAAGGTAGTTTTCCACGGACTCTCTAGTCAATTGAGCGTGCAAAATAAAATGTTGATAATCATTGTTCGATTCGTATAGACTGCGTTTATTAAATTTATTTATGAATTTTAATATTGTTTTAGTTAGTTACAGTACTTTGAGTTTGTGGAGAACTACCTTAAATTCTATCAAAATTGGATTTTTCAAACTGACCCCGTGTTTAATTTCGCATGAAAATGGTGAGATCTCAGTTGCTGATGATCGTGGAATCGTAAAAGTCTTGACAAAATCTCGATAACGACGGCATTAGCTAACCGAATCGTCGGAGACTGAAAACAGGCGGCCGTGAGAGAGAATAAAAATTGCGGCGAACGTTATTAGCCGGCAGCGGCCGCTAATTCAGCCGCTAAGAGGGATTCTCTCGCGATTTCCCACGAAATAAACGAACGCGTGTGGGCGTTCGTGCGTGTGTCAATTGTGCGTACCCACCACGCGTACTTTACACGGCCACGCGCGAGCAAAAAGAAAACGACGAGCGGAGAGAAGATTTCGACCTTCCGCCCGCGGTTTTATTTCCCTTATCCCGCGATAATGAGTCACGTCCGCGACGCGGGCTTCCCCGAATACAAAGCGGCCAGCGCGGCGGAGACACGCGAGCGAAACGACGGAAAAACGCGCGAGCGAAAAATGCCAACATTGTTTGCCGTGTCAAACGACTGTACGCACGCAATTTCGGGAAAACAATTTTTGCAGGCCAGGAATTGAGTACTGAGTACTCTATCAGCCGTGAGAAAATCTCCTAAAGTCATTTGCATATTTTTTGTGCTTCTAAGTGCACAGAAATATGTATAAATAATATCTCGACAATTTCAGACATATAAAAAGAGATAAAAATTGATAAAAGCGTATGGATTTCCTGATTGTATTCATTAATACGAGGTCATCAATCATGGGCATTGATGTATGAAGCAATTTCGGGATAAATACGAATTGATCGTTCATTTATAATTCCCCATTAACAAACCGTGGGGCAATCGTTCATTGTAGAAAGTTTCGTATTATCTTGGAAATTACTCGGCAGCGGTTTGAACAGGCGCGTTGTTTCTCATACGGGGTTGTTCACGTGCGGAGATACGCGATTATAAATTAATCTCGAAACAGAGGAGAATAACGAGCCCCTATGTCGCGGACACGGTAGCTGGCTCGCGTGGGAGTGAACGTCTCGTACGAGTCTGGCGCCTCCGCGTCCGATCTTCGATTGCCGACGTGTATTACACGGTATATAGAACTGGTTCATTAAATGTAGGCTACAACTTAATCCCATGATTCGATCGTTGCCCTCGTTTACTAAATTAATTCATCTTACCTCTAATTAAAAATTACAAGATCAGGTTAAAAATAGAACTAACAAACCAGTCAACAATGACTTGTTTTCAATGGAGAAATGCATGTACAAAAAAAATCGGTAGTTCTAGTGTTAACGAAGATTAGGCTGGATAGATTCTTAGTGAAGTGCATTTTCATATTTCTGGTGTCTTTAACTATAATTCTATTTTTATTCTTTTTATTAAAGGATTTAAAGTATAAAAGTAAATTATATACTTTATATTGTAGTTGTCATCACATTTGAGAGTACAAAATGTTCATTAAAAATCTGATCGAAGGCATGTAAGCAATAATTGGGCTACCAGGGCTTAATTCGATAAAAATGTAGACTGTAGACTGTGCTTTCAACTTTTGCACGCGAGATCGGACCTCGGATAGGGGAAAAGTGTAGGTTACTATTTAACAAGCTGCAGGCAGTAATCGAACTGGTGCATCAAATAGATAAGGGGAAACCTTGTTTCGAGGATAAATTAAAACGACGATTAGCATTTATCATGGGAAGATTCAGTTGGAGTTTCATCTTTATTTCCTGTGTACAATTTTCAACCACACTCTAGACAATTTTATCAAAAAACATAAATCTGCTCCGGGCTGGAATATTAAATTTCGAAATCTGCTGCTGAGATTGTAATTGCAACAGAGTAAAATATAAACAGAAGATACGAATTAAAATGATATTAGCATTTATCATGGGAAGATCCAGTTGAAATGTCATCATTATTTCCTGCGTACAATTTTCAAGCACACTCTAGACAATTTTATCAAAAACCATAAACCTGCTCCAGGCTGTAATATGAAAGCTTGAGATCTGCCGCTGAGATTATAATTGAAGCAGAGTGAAATGTAAACAAAAGAGGAAGAAGTTCTTGCGCGTTATTGTTAATAATCGAGGGTGAAGAAGAAGAAGAAGAAGAAGAAGAGCACAGGTGAACCGTGGTCTGGTCCCACGTGGTTCAGCGAGCGTGACCACGTGCCGGGCAATATGTAGTATAGTAAAGAGATGGAAAACGACGTCTGCTGAATGGAAAGGCGAAGAGACCCGTGAGTAGAAGGAGGAGGCTACCAGGTTGAAACCGGAAGCCGTCGCCGGAACAGCTTCTACTTGGCTGCCGCGTAAGGTTCACATGGCCGACGTTCGCCGGGAGGTCACGATATAATTTCCCTGTGTCAGTGCAGGTGCTCGCATCAGATAAAGAAACGCTCCCGCACCGACCTCCTAATGTTTCCCTCGCTTTGTACGTCGCTCGCTACCTTGGACAGGGGTCAGATTGATATTCACGTGAATTAGAATAATTTCGTTAATCATTTCTCAAGAATAACGCACCGAAAATTGTGTCCGAGGCCAAATTGCTCGCTGCGTCCAGAACTGCCAGTAGACTAGTAATTCTGCGTGTCTTGGTTTCACTATTCAGTTCGCTTTTCATGATTCCATAACGAATTGCATTAAATAACTAATTATATTAATCAATGAGATTATGTTTCCATCTAAAATTGTGTCGAAGGCCAGACTGCTTTACAGTAGACTGGTAATTCTGCGTGTCTTGGTTTCATTATTCGGTTCGCCTTTCATGATTGCATAACGAATCCCATTAACCAACTAATTAGCGTAAATTGAGACCTTGAACGTGCAGTTCGGAGAAGAATCGAATGTCACGCTTCACGGGCGAGACTTTCTGTTTCCTTCGGCTGCCCTTAAATCAGACATAAAGGATTTCCGTAGCCAGTGAACTGTCGATTTTCACGCTGCTGCCATTTCCGTGGGAACGCACCCTCTCGAAATCGAAGATTTCGCGAGTAATGGCCCGTGAAAGGTGGCGTATATCTATATATCAGGAACTGGCGTTAATAAAATCTAAAAACACTTTTGAACCGTGACGTTCTAAGGATAGATACGTTAAATTCGAGACCTCATCTTATATAATCGTGCTAAAAACTAAATAAGATATTTACCAATATATCAGTCGCATTAGCTGGTAATGTGACTTGAATTCGAGATAAGTATTTTTAAATGAATGATTGAAATGGGTTAAGCGAAATCGTACGACGGAGGAAGAGGTGATTTAAACGCGATAAAGTTACGACAGGTGTTTTAAGTTTTGTAATCGTTGCCAGGGGGTACGTTCGATCCTCCAGAGAAAGTTCGCTCATTCATACAAACTCGGGTACTCGGGAATCTTAAATGAAATGCAGTTGAGCAACGTCTCGCGTTTCAGGGTATAAAAACAAAGGAAACGTAAATCAGAGCGCGTCGATTAATATCGATTTCTGTCCCATTCACTCGGACTCATTAGCGACCGAAATTATGAAACAGTCGGCGAACGCAATGTTTCTTGTCGATCAGAGATAACTATTCATCAACTAAAATCGCATTCTATTTCTTTCTGTGATTTACAAACGTTAGAGCGGCGATTTCCTTCCCCGTACTGCAAAAAGTGGATTTTTAGTTAAAAACGGGTGGGCACGACAATTGAAAGATCGAATCGTGGCAAGGATGGCCCGACGCGTGATCTAGGCGCGATAGAACGAGCGGGGAATGCCGATTTACGCCCACGCAAGATTATACCTCCACACCCCGCATGCGTAAACAATGCCAGACTGTCATAAATCATTCTGATCGAATAGCGATTGTATTTTACGGTGGCTGATTAGTAATTCCTTTGTTTTTGTACCTACATGCTGTCGCAAGCCCTACACGCTCTTTTGCAACGGGTCCCCAGCCTGATAAAACCATTTAGAAAGTGCTAATCGTTTTTGTCAACTCGTTTCCTGGTTCCAAATAATCATACTTCTGACCTATCAGTAAAATCATTTGAACATAAAATCGGAAATCCTACAGCTGTCTTGACAACATAAGTGACTCACACCATAATGACTCTTGTTTTAAACAAAAAACGTGAATAAACAAGTTTTACCACAAATGTTCGTTAATCCAATGGTAATTTTAAGTGTCGGTAAAATGTCACTTGAAATTAAACTTGATTCATAAATCATCGACGGGTTTCGTAATCGAAAGACAAGGGGTCACGCCGGGAGTGAATCGAGTCAAGGTGGCGCCGGGCTTGGAAAGTGATTTGCGGGCCGACGGCGTCGAGTGCCAGCTGGCTACGTAGTACTACGATCACGCGAAACACCGTGAACCAATATGGCGTCGCGGCCAGAACCGGGACCGGGTCAACATCCTGCGGCTAGAGATTGGAGAACGGCTGATCTCGAGCCAGTCTTCGGGGAAACACCACGCGAAGGCGCCACCGGGCTGACTTTTTAATCGGGACTGGTTCCGGCGACCGTGGACCGCGCGCGCGCGCGCTTGCGTTTCGCTTGACCTCCGCGAACAAAGGAGCACGCGCTACTGGTTTTCGTTTACTCCAAAAAGCTCCGTTTGCCCTATCAATATTTTAAGAGCTTTACCAGTTTCAGCTGGCAGAAATGATTTTTTTTATGTTGAACGATCAGATGGAAGAACATTGAGCGACGGTACAACGTCGAGTTCGACGCAGCAGTCGACATTTTCAATGTTCTCCATAAAAAATCGCTGGAGTAACGATACGTTTGAGTACCAGGCGTCGGTTTTATTACGGTAACGTAACGATCGGAGATTTCTCGGTACGGTTGAAGGAACTATACTCGAGAACCTTCCGAGAAGCGAGGATTTTTGCGAAGGGATGAGCCACAGCATGGCCGCGCGGTGCTCTTCCCGCCAGTCTCGGCATTGAAATCTCGGGGTCGAGGAATCGCGGGCCAATCGGCTCGCTTCCCGCGCCGACTCGCCCTTGAACACTGCATTTCTTCTCATTTTTTTTTCCCTGCCTCTTTTCGCGAGCGAAATGCCGCGTGTCGCGTAGGCGTGAGATCATTGCGATTTATTCCTAAGCTACTGCCGTTACGGAATGGTAATTAGCCGAGCCTTGAGTGCCGAGGGAATGAGCTGGATAAAAATAGAATTAATTTATTTAGAATGGCTGCAAAATATTTTCAATGTTTAAAAAACAAGTCGTACAGTCATGGATAAGAATCGAGAGTTAAGAACGTAGCGGTATTGACAAAAGATTTCTTGTGGTCGAGATTCGCGAGTTAACTCTAAACGGCTGTTAACCGAGACAAAGACTTCTTAATATGGGCACCAAAGAGCCGCTTTTGTTGTCCGCAAAGCTGACTTACTATACTATGTAATTCTACCCGGAAAACTAGTTCGTTTAAGAAGAAGCTTCCTCGCGACTCACACGAATACATACACGGTGAGTCATTTTTTACTGTATAAATATACTGTATATATACTAAGTATGAATATCATGACTCGCACTCGTGATCATAATTTTGTAGCAAACGTGGGTATCACGAATTAGACTCTTGGTTATAATCTCATGTCCACCGAGAATGTGCAAGGTTTGTTATGATTATAAAAAACGGAGGAAAACGATTTAAGAATGGACAAGGCCCGAAGTTTTCCGAGCTAAATGGCACAGGAGGGGGTTAATCTACGTGTGAGAGAAACATTCCTAAAGATTATATTATTTAAACTAGATATTCCACCCTCTCCGTCAACTTTCCCCATCGAATATCGACCGAATTGAAGGCAACAGCGTTCAGTTGTCACTCGAGCGCGACCGGAATCGCAGCCTTCATTTCAGCCTCGAGAATCTTCCCGCGTGCAAACGAGCTTGCAGCCTCGGTATCTGCTGAAATGATTCCGGTCAGCTGATTCTTTTATAGCGCGACTACCAATCTGTAGCCGGTATCGACTGCGCGTCGTGCGGTAAACATGGAAGCACGCGGTTCGATTCGGCGCGTACTCGTATACATGCAGCACACTTTTACTCCAGTTTGTATCCCCGGGAACCGGTTTTCTCTCTCGTAACAGGCCACGCTAGCCTCCTTTAGCCGCGCTCACAGTTCCCCTTTCTGATCACCGTAGCCGTGTGCTCCTTGAAGAAACCGGTCTCCGCGCATCGATCTTCGTTCAACCCGCGCGCTCGTGCCTCCTCTTCTGTCTCCCCGATTTTTCTTCAGGTTCCACGGACTCCTGCGGGCTACGAAAACAACGACGCGTCCGCTTTTCAGCGCCCGACGCGCTTCGTACTTGGCCGTTTTTCAAGCTCTTCACTTCCCTTCTTTTTTTTTTTACAACGTTCTTGTTGATACGACTTGACCAGATGCGATTAATTAACTGGCAGCGGGGCTGCATACCAGTTCTCATCATGTTCTTATTTATCCGTGTAATGTCTAGAGTCACTCTTAGCAGGATCGAGACCGAGATTCTTCCTGTTGTGCAATTCAAATTATCAGCTTTTTTAGATATATTGTAGATAGAGAAACATCTGTACGTGAATCTGCACTTCCTGGTTCGTTTCTAATATTTTTCAAATGACTATTTAAGAAATTTCTACCAATTAAGACCGCATCTTGAAATCTGTTACGCACTATAACTGTAAGTTTCTTTCGGAAGCTTTTCGTATAATCGCTCGAGGAATGGCTCATTAGAAACTGATAATTGGCACGAGTATACGCTCTGCATAAACCCGTTTCACGTATCTGCGTTCTGATCCAGTGGAATTGGAGCTGCGATAGAATCTAGTCCAATATTCATTCAGGTGTTTAATCAACATATCTCTCTAGCATTGGTATCTAGTACTGCGCGCGAATAATTCATCCGATTTCTTGCCCCCATTGTAAAAACCTGGCTGCATTACGAACTTATGCTAACGTCTCAGAATTTTCATTTCAATCGGCCGTGCCACAAATTGATAGCTCTTAGAAATCGGAGATTTAATGTAAACTTCGAGTCCGTGTACACGGAATAATTATAGATATCAAAAATCGCAACGCTGTTATTACGTTTACTTCGACGGCGAGTACCCGAGGGTGAACGTACCTCTATTAAAGAGTCTCATCTGCCGTGGAACACGTTCACTAAACGTTCTCCTCCGTGAGTAAAACTCTTGCAAAATCGGCGCTCGTTTGCGCAAGTTCCGCTTCTCTGCGCGACTATGCTCGCTCGTTCGGAACTGTTTCTTGCGCGCATAAATACGATGTTGCATCGCGAAGCTGCTGTATGCTTCAATTTTAAACATATTGGTAACTGTAGATGGTTGGTTAATTGTTTAAGGTTGTTTAAAGTTGTTTCATCCGGTTAAGGAATTAACAGATAGATCTCCAACAAAAAATTTGATAGTCTATAACAGTATACCAGGATACCTAAAAAAATTTACAGTACAGTAAAGTGTTAATAATATTACACATAATAGTGCGCTACATACAATACAGCGTGTAAAACGAAGCAACTTTAAGTATATTTTTCTCGAAAGTGAGTTCGGTAATCGGAGTTGTAAAAAATTCTATAATATTTTTTGTTATTTCAAAAATCAAGTATATTTTTTTCATAATGATATCCAGTACTTTGAGTTTGTGGAGGACTACCTTAACTTGACTACACTTTACTAAGACTTCATTATTTTCTGGTTCTCAATTTCACAACAAAATATAACCGCACATCTGAACTTTGCCCATTTCTATACTATTTCCTGAAGAGGTAAATTTTTTAGGTACAATTACTCGTNCCTCCGTGAGTAAAACTCTTGCAAAATCGGCGCTCGTTTGCGCAAGTTCCGCTTCTCTGCGCGACTATGCTCGCTCGTTCGGAACTGTTTCTTGCGCGCATAAATACGATGTTGCATCGCGAAGCTACTGTATGCTTCAATTTTAAACATATTGGTAACTTTGAGATGGTTGGTTAATTGTTTAAGGAGGTTCATCCGGTTAAGGAATTAACAGATAGATCTCCAACAAAAAATTTGATAGTCTATAACAGTATACCAGGATATCTAAAAAAATTTACAATACACTAATGTGTTAATAATATTACACATAATAGTGCGCTACATACAATACAGCGTGTAAAACGAAGCAACTTTAAGTATATTTTTCTCGAAACTGAGTTCGGTAATCGGAGTTGTAAAAAATTCTATATTTTTTGTTATTTCAAGAATCAAATATATTTTTTTCATAATGATATCCAGTACTTTGAGTTTGTGGAGAGCTACCTTAACTTGACTACACTTTACTAAGATTTCATTATTTTCTGGTTCTCAATTTCACAACAAAATATAACCGCACATCTGAACCTTGCCCATTTCTATACTATTTCCTGAAGAGGTAAATTTTTTAGGTACAATTACTCGTGCATCAAAGTTGAATTTTAATCAAAATTGCACAGTAAGTTCAGTGACAAAGAGAAGAGGCCGCGTTCGGTATATTCAAAGCGTAATCCACGTGATTAGAGAGTCGTAAGTATAATACGGCCACGGTAAAGGGGTAACTAATGCTGTTTGCCGTACGGCAAAGGGGAGAAAGGCCCGTTCCGCGATATTTCATCGTCTGTGCGCGGGCTTTTCGTGGATCCAGCAGCAAACCAGCAGCCGCGTCGCGTCGTCTGAGGTGAAACCTGTTTTCTGCCTCCTTCTCTTCTCCACGTCTTCCTTTTATCGCGGCGCACGTGCGACCAGCACCTAGAAGCTTCAAATCGAGAGGCAGGAAAACGAAAAACGAACCCTTGGATAATACCGATCGTTTAGCAGCGGGGAAAGGATCGGAGCTCGAGCTCAAAACTCGTTCTACTATCTTCCCCATTGATTTCTGTATTTATTGTCATTTTACAAACGAAAGAATCCAAACCTCGGCTTCTTCTTCTTCGCTTTCGAATTGTACTCGGAAAAACGCGATGTTCAAATGGACTTTGCATATTCAAGAGCGGATAGAAAATTTTTAACGATTCCTCGGCAGCAGACAAATGGATACTCGAATAATTAATGAACGCGGTTCACGAGAGGTCTGCGGTGTCGCGCGCTATCGCGATGCCGGCCAGTTTTCAAATAAAACGAACCCGCGGACTTCGGTTTGCTCTATTTCTAGCTGCGAAAGACGATCATTTATCTCCTCGCGCCGCTGTTTCTGCGTCGTCGTGGCTCGCTTTTTGCCAGTAACCGATGGTGAACGGCCGCACGTGCGAGCCGCAACAAAACGTGGCTGCAGTCGGATGAAATCGCGAGAGAGCACGGTGAAAGGACTGCGCGATCGTGCAATCGTAATCACATAAATTAGCAACTAGACAGTAAGTACTGTCCGATTCTCGGAATAAAAAAAAATCGGGAACAAAGTAAAATACATGCACGATTATATTAGACGATAATAATATTTATTTCTTCATACGTTATTACAGAAATAATACAGGATTTTCTTTCAATTTGAATCGTCGCGTGTTTTGAGATGTAAAAATTATTTGGAACGACTCGATCTCTGTTATTATACTTGTTTCTCGAATCTGAAGAGCGGCAGGTGCAGGTGCACGGAGATGCAGCGATTGGACTTCTCCCACCTCGGATTCGGCGTTCAGCCTCTCCGATATCAATGCACTCGGTTTACCGCTTCTTCTTCTTCCTGCTCCTCGCGAACTCAGCACGTGCGCCGTGTTCGATGGCACAAGTCGAAATGTCAGCGTTCCTCTTAGTCCCGTTGATTAATCGAACAACCTGTTCGATCCACACATTTTTCTATCGCGTGTTTGCCTAGCGAAGATCCGTGTTTATCCGCGTAATTGGGCGTTCGATTCTTGCATAAAAATTACATAAGCCATTAATTATTTTTAACCAGTTAACCCCTTCGCTTCGACAGTCGGCAGAAGTGTCGTCACCGAACGGAAGTCTCACAGGTCGCCGTGTTTAAGCGACGTTCGAAGCGAAAGGGTTAACACTGCTTAGAGAATTGAGTACTTATGATTTAACGAACGATAGCAGTTCTCTTGAATTCCTTTAGGAGTTTGTTAAGACATTTGCACTCTGCTGTAATTCAAGTCAGCGAGCACGTAGCACGCGACTAGACTCATCGATGCGGCAACTTTGATTAACACCGCGTTCTACAGCCTCGTCGACTGCACGGCACATTAGACGGCGGCGAATCGAACCAGGTGTTCCCGGCTCGGATTCGAGTATAGGAATAAATGTCACAGCGAGAAAGAGCCACGCATTCCCGGTGCTCGTCTGCCGATGGTGAAAGGATCACCCCTGCGAATAGTTGGACGCCGCGGCGGAGACGCGAGCTAACACTCTCTGACCTCTCGGATGTTTATTACCCCGGCGCTGAGTTCGATCAAGACCGAACTTTATGCCTGTTGTAATGGTGACAACGTCTCAGCTTCCGGGTGTGAGTTATGCCAGCCTCCAATCGTGTCGCGACGGTTTATTAGAATTGTAACTGTGCTTGTTAGTCATAACTTTTCGAGTAATCGTACTTCAATTTGAAACGATGACGTACAAGATACGCAAAGAGTAGTATAGAATCATTTGACGTATGAAATTTCTGGTTTATTCTGTAGGACAACTATTTTCTAACGCGTTTCTATTTGTGAGTTCGTCTCATTTAGTTTAGTATTCAATTATCTGACTCCAGATTTATTTCATCAGAATTTATAGTAATTCTGTAAAATTAAGGAAGCATCTATGAGCGACTGTTGTGGAATCGTCTGACGTATGAAATTTCTAGTTTATTCCGTAGGATAACTGTTTATAGTTGTGAGATTGCCTCATTTAGTTTAGTGTTCGATTATCTGAATCTGGATTTATTTTATCAGAATTTGTATAATAGTAATTCTGTAAAATTAAAGGACCATCTACGAACGACTGGAACTTGTTTTTTGTTATGACTATCGTTTTAAATAGTGACACCTGAAAGTCAGGGTGATTCATCTGAGACTTTGTTCCGGAATGCAGCAGGTAGCTTTGAAAAGCCCTTACCTGTTCCCTTTTGAATTTGTACCTGAGGGATGCACGAACCTGCGTTCCCCTTTTCCAGCGCATTAGCGCCTCTGAATGCCGACGAAGCTCCTCTGGCACCTGCGTCTCACAAGTTGAAAAAACTAAGTAAAAAAATTCCGATTTAACACTAGTAGAGAATTTGGTCTCGTGATTATATATATATATATATTTGATATTCAAAGGTTGATGAGGTCGATGTCTTCTTGGAAATCTAATTACATGAATTATTTTAACAATTTTTCCTTATAAAATTAAAGTTCAAGGATACTGGCTTCAATATAAAATAATAAAATGCCATATGGTCATACGTTCTAAATAAGGAGCTCCCTTTCTTCTTCCAAGAACAGTTTACTCCTTCATAAAGGATTCATTAGACAAATACTCTGGAGGGCCAGAGGTATCACGCCACCGAAAGTGAAAACGCGAAAAGACACGCGGTCATACCACCTGCGTCGCGTCAAAGGGTGTCGCACGGCAACAGATGCGCCGGTGAAGCCTCGCAAGGGGTGCGCGTATCAAGGGCCAGTCGAATTGCCGCCTGGAACGTGCGTGCCACGCATTTCGGCTATAATATCGATAAAAAAAAAGAGAGAGAGAGAGAGAGAGAGAATCGAGCGGCTGGGTTAAGACAAACGCCAAATGGCCAAGTTTCCCCGGTATTTGACTGCCCGGTATTTTTCCGAACGAAATCGATGCTCGTCAGCCGACACGTTCTTCAAATTTCGAGTCTCATTATTTGCATCGACACTCCTTTCTACAATCGATTATTCCAGGCCAGCTCGTGTATCGAGAGCGTTCGCGGTAGAAAGTACAGTTACGCCTGGCTTCTTATTATCCCGATCCGTGTTTTAATATCACCATTGTGCGGCCGAGAATTAATGAATAAACAATCGCCGTACTCACTATTACACGTGATCAACCTGAATATCATTCGAAACTGAATAACTGCTTGTAATACCGGTTGATTTTCACAAACCCGTTTCATTAGTTACAACACTTGGAACATTACGCATATTTCTCCCATTCTTGCTGATTCCCATAAACATCAATATATAAAATAGTAAAAACAACTTCATACTTATTCAGAATTATTCAATAAATCTTACGATCGTAGAAAATATGCAATAAGTTATTGAGTACTTCTCAAGTAGCCGGACTTGTATGCAATCCGTCGAAGGAGTGTCAATAACTAGGATAACGCGTGAAAGATCGTGAAGCGTGCCTCGAACACTTTCTCAGGCGTCGCAGGCGTCTCATCATCATTACCATCGTCATCTGTGCAACTTCAAACGTCTGAGTACTTATCCGTGAGTCTCCTCGCGAACAAAGCCGCTCGCTGTTGTTTTACCGCCCACGTTGCTTTTCCCTGGAAAGGATTACTTGATTAGCATTCGCGCTACACGAACGACGCGACAGGCTCTGATCTCAGGAAATTATGGAACATCCTTGAATTCAGTTTTCCTTCGTTTCAAACGATTCAACAACGTATATATAAAGCTTCTCAGTTTTTGTAATCTGACTCGATCTCGATTTCAATCTTCCGGAAAGTTTCTTTTTTATTTCCTGAGACGTCTTCGAGCTTAAAGGAAATGTTGGCGGGAACTTGAAACGCGGACCTTAAGGATGCCCACTTCAATTAGGAGGCCCTATTCCTAAGCACGTAGGGATTTTCCCAAAGACCCTGGCGCTGTTTGAGGATTTCCAGACGCCACTTGCCGCGGGGGCCGACAATGAACGACTTTTCTTCCCGGCCAAAACGAAACGCGATAACAAAGAGAGGTCTGCCAGTCTCTTCTTCGTGGAACTCTCTTTGCCGAGATGCTCCCCAGGCCTCCTACGCGGTCTTTGACGAGAGAAAAACTCGTACCGATACCGCCGGACAATCGTTGCCGACCATTCATCCTGTTCTCTCCTTCTCCTCGACGAGCTCTGCGTTTTGTCACTGCTTTCCCAGGCTGTATGGGAAGTTCATGAACTTTTATGTAAACACAAGTATTTATTGTTCGTATCCGTGGGATTGTTTAAACAATTTACGTCTAGACTTTCGCACGTATGATTGTTTAAGCAAGTTACGTGCAGGACCTTCTTAGAATCTTTTATTTGGCGAGTGGAGAAAAAACGGAGAAGTCAAATTTCATTGACATCCGGATTTCCTGAACGAATCTAACTCCTGATTAATATTAATGCATTCGCACGTCCATTCAGCGGCGAAGTTTCGATTCACACGGTCACAAAGGAACAGGCGAATCGCGGGAGGCTGAACAGAAAAATTGGCGTCAGATACGGATCGACAGAGCAGCCCGAGGGCGCGGTGAAAAAAGAAAGGAAGGGGGGAGCGGAGAAAGAGGTTCCCAAAATTACTCATTCGTTCCCGAATCAAATTGCGTAACAATCTACTACGCGGCATCGTAGCGTAACGTAAAACGTTGTCGGTGTCGTGACGGGTCCCACTTTCCTCCTCCCTTCCTCCCGGTTTCCCGTTTATGTGTTCGTGTATGCTTCCCCTTTCCGCTCTCCGGCCCTTCGGCCACCGTCTCTCCCTCTCTGTTTTACAACTGACCCCGGCCCTCTCACCCACGCCGTAGTAAAAATGGCCGCGCGTCTATATGAATACACTAAACAACGCCATATATTTTTGTAATCAAACTTCTGCATCTTAAAAATGGAATATTAAAAAAAAAAATGAAGAACCATTGATTTGTTAAACTACAACTTCTTTTACACGATCATTTAAAAGAATTACGGTTGGGTATATAATATCCTGAACAAACTCGAAGGGCACGAACAGTTTCCTACCTGGAAAAGGGAGGAAAATTTGTGGAAGGTAAGGAAAAAAATGGACAAAGGTTCGAAAGAAAGGTCCCGAAGGTAGGATCGTCGTTATTCCCGTGGACCCCGAGTTCTCGCGTTCGCTATAGCTCTCGCTACAGCTCGTTGGGTCCGTTTGCGAGGCCCCGCGGTTCCGTACCTGTCCGCAGGAGTCCCACGAGCGCTGGCGTCGGCTCGCCGCGGTCCCGGCCCTGGGCATTGTTGCATCGACGCCCGGCTAAGAACGTACATGCTCGCATTGCGCGCAACCCCGCGTCAGTGTCCGTTTGAAAACTGTCAGCCACCGGCGCGAGTCATGTCGAACAGTGTTGGTACAACGAAAACGTCGACAGTGGGCCGCGGATGATAGCCGAATTCGCTGTGAAACGGTGAAACGAAGTTTANAATATATAAAGCTTCTCAGTTTTTGTAATCCGACTCGATCTCGATTTCAATCTTCCGAAAAGTTTCTTTTTTATTTCCTGAGACGTCTTCGAGCTTAAAGGAAATGTTGGCGGGAACTTGAAACGCGGACCTTAAGGATGCCCACTTCAATTAGGAGGCCCTATTCCTAAGCACGTAGGGATTTTCCCAAAGACCCTGGCGCTGTTTGAGGATTTCCAGACGCCACTTGCCGCGGGGGCCGACAATGAACGACTTTTCTTCCCGGCCAAAACGAAACGCGATAACAAAGAGAGGTCTGCCAGTCTCTTCTTCGTGGAACTCTCTTTGCCGAGATGCTCCCCAGGCCTCCTACGCGGTCTTTGACGAGAGAAAAACTCGTACCGATACCGCCGGACAATCGTTGCCGACCATTCATCCTGTTCTCTCCTTCTCCTCGACGAGCTCTGCGTTTTGTCACTGCTTTCCCAGGCTGTATGGGAAGTTCATGAACTTTTATGTAAACACAAGTATTTATTGTTCGTATCCGTGGGATTGTTTAAACAATTTACGTCTAGACTTTCGCACGTATGATTGTTTAAGCAAGTTACGTGCAGGACCTTCTTAGAATCTTTTATTTGGCGAGTGGAGAAAAAACGGAGAAGTCAAATTTCATTGACATCCGGATTTCCTGAACGAATCTAACTCCTGATTAATATTAATGCATTCGCACGTCCATTCAGCGGCGAAGTTTCGATTCACACGGTCACAAAGGAACAGGCGAATCGCGGGAGGCTGAACAGAAAAATTGGCGTCAGATACGGATCGACAGAGCAGCCCGAGGGCGCGGTGAAAAAAGAAAGGAAGGGGGGAGCGGAGAAAGAGGTTCCCAAAATTACTCATTCGTTCCCGAATCAAATTGCGTAACAATCTACTACGCGGCATCGTAGCGTAACGTAAAACGTTGTCGGTGTCGTGACGGGTCCCACTTTCCTCCTCCCTTCCTCCCGGTTTCCCGTTTATGTGTTCGTGTATGCTTCCCCTTTCCGCTCTCCGGCCCTTCGGCCACCGTCTCTCCCTCTCTGTTTTACAACTGACCCCGGCCCTCTCACCCACGCCGTAGTAAAAATGGCCGCGCGTCTATATGAATACACTAAACAACGCCATATATTTTTGTAATCAAACTTCTGCATCTTAAAAATGGAATATTAAAAAAAAAAATGAAGAACCATTGATTTGTTAAACTACAACTTCTTTTACACGATCATTTAAAAGAATTACGGTTGGGTATATAATATCCTGAACAAACTCGAAGGGCACGAACAGTTTCCTACCTGGAAAAGGGAGGAAAATTTGTGGAAGGTAAGGAAAAAAATGGACAAAGGTTCGAAAGAAAGGTCCCGAAGGTAGGATCGTCGTTATTCCCGTGGACCCCGAGTTCTCGCGTTCGCTATAGCTCTCGCTACAGCTCGTTGGGTCCGTTTGCGAGGCCCCGCGGTTCCGTACCTGTCCGCAGGAGTCCCACGAGCGCTGGCGTCGGCTCGCCGCGGTCCCGGCCCTGGGCATTGTTGCATCGACGCCCGGCTAAGAACGTACATGCTCGCATTGCGCGCAACCCCGCGTCAGTGTCCGTTTGAAAACTGTCAGCCACCGGCGCGAGTCATGTCGAACAGTGTTGGTACAACGAAAACGTCGACAGTGGGCCGCGGATGATAGCCGAATTCGCTGTGAAACGGTGAAACGAAGTTTAGCGCGTCGACGCCGCGGTTCGAGAGAGAGAGAGAGGTGGTGCCCGTGTCGTTGGCAGAGGACCCGAAGGAAGGATGAAGCAGGAGCAGAGGCCAAGGAGGCAGGCCCTCTTCCAGATCGCCAAGGTTTAGATTCCTCTACTCGCGTCTGCCCGATAATTAATCTCGTACACGTTAAGAATTCCCTCTTCTGCGGTTCGATACGCTAGAATAACGCGTATACCGTTATATGTATACCTTGCATCTCGATCGCTGTACCTGTTGATTCGACCGTGCTTTAAATCACGTCTGCGCATCGCGTCAATTTTCATTCGATCGATCGGTGATCAATTATTAAACAATTTCTATGAATTGTGTGTGCATCTCGATCCCGAGGCCGTACCTGTTGATTCGACCGTGCTTTAAAGCACGCCGTCTGCGCACCGCAATTTTTATTTGATCGATCGATGATCAGATATTTTTAAAGGATTTATAGAAATAATTCTTACTATGAGTCTTATTTTATAGTCTGCGTTTGTTGCGTTCAGACGTCCGCATTTTTATAAACTTTCAAACGACATTTTATGCATTGCGTAACAATCGGCACGGAGAATTTGAGCCTTGTCTCGGTTCATACATGGCGTTGGCATGTGTGGACGACGCCTGAAATGGAGAAAACTCGCTTTGGCACGCATTTAATCGAGACCCGCAATTTCAAAGGAATAGCAAGTTAATACCATGATTTATCGACAACAAACATAAATACAACATAATTCTATGGATAGAAAAATGCACACAGGACCTTGAATTTGTTATACACTAATAATGCAGGAATGATTTGAGTGTTTCTTGAGCAACCGATTTTCCTCTCGTTTTTCCCGTAGCGTGAATGAAAATCTGGGGCAGACGCGATCGAACAGACAAGCTTTTCCGTCCGTTCGTACGCGTTTTCGCGATTAATGCGGCTCGCATGGAAATGTGCGAGAAATTGTCGGGTAACGTATGCAAATCGGATAGCTCGGTGGGAAACGAGCCACTTTCGCGATGAAGTGAAGTAAACGCGTTCAGCGCCGTGTGAAGAATTGAGTTTTTTTTTTCTGCGAGGGGTCAAGGGAACCGGGTGAGAAAAAGTAACATTGCGAATCGACCGCTGATTTAATTACACAAGATAAATTCAAGTCTACTAATTACTATTACGTATCCACTTGCATAATAACTGAAGTATACTGATTTATCCTTAAAAAAATATATTTTCTGGTGGTAAAGAAATTGATAATATGAAAGATTTGGGAATCAGTAGAGGAGAAAATAAATGTTCATCATTAAAAAACAGTAAATCAAGTTAAAATGCGGCGTGAAAATCAGTGATGAAAAAATGCATCGCGTTCTTAATTAAAACGTACGATAGAAAGCTGTATACGTAGATTTTGACACACAGGAAGGAGGTTCCAGTTAGTTCTATTTTAATTTTAGATTAATCTCGCGCGAGTTACGGTACCAGTCGAGGTATAAAATAATTTGAGAGAGAACAGTAGTAGCGAGGTCGAGAATAGACGCGTTGGATGAAAGAATACTTGCTGAAGCAGACACGAACGAATGCCTCGGAGTCATGCAACAATAATTAGGTATTTAGCACAGTCTAGAATTGCAAAGGCTGGAATTCCTCTTCGATGCTCCTCGAATATTAACGCACGAAATTTTACAAATTCAGTATTTTTATGAATACCTGATTTTATAATATTGTTTAACATCGTAATTAATTTATTATAATTCGGCCACAACGTGATTTCATAAAATGCCGCTGGTAGCGATGTAACAAAATGTAATTAATGCATTATCTTGCGTTATTATTGTTTGATTACACTGCAGGCTGGCGTACGAATATGATTTCGCGGTAGGAAGACCGGATATTTAGCGGAGCGAAGAGGCGAAAATAATGTTCCGGCATACGACAGGCAGGACACAGCGCGGAAATTGTGATTTACTTTCCCTCGGAATAACGAACGCTACCATCCTCCTCTCTGCGTGGTCAGATCCTCGGCCCCCAGCCATTATATGCGTTGCGCTGCGTCGCATTTACATATTTTCTTGCATGCATAATGCGAGCCCACCCTGTTTTTCGCGCCGCGGATTTATTATTAATCTCATTTGTGTACCATTAGCAAAAATTGTTTTTCTTATTTACAATATGCCACGGTATAGCGTGAAACATATATTTAAGGATACTAATTGAGTTAGGGTACAGTATGCATTGGAGTACAGTACTTTGATTAAAGGTTTTAATGAAATGCTGTAAAATCGAATGGAGAACAGTATTTCATAAAGAAAAATTGAACAGTTGAGAGAGAAATATTTTCGTCAGTTTTTTTTAATTCCTTTTTCTTTTTGCTGTTTTAGGTATTATGGCATCTGGACATTTTTCGGCGGAGCTTCAGGGAGCTTTCCGGTCACGCGTGTATGCGGGAGTCCTGCATTTTCTGCGCTCTCAAGGTAAGCTTCAATCCGTTAAATACTGGAATTAAAAGAAAATGTGTGTGGGTCCTGTAACAGCCTGTATAAAAAAGTATAAGAGCAGAAATATCGGTCGAGCAACAGGCCGAGCCCTGGTCAGATCAGAGTTCCATTACGAACCGCCTTGACATCTTTACGTATCGATGAGCTCCGGCGCGGCGCGGGGCTCGATTTCTCGCGTGCAGGCCACAGTCCGGTGTGTCGCATCGACCGATTTTAATCGTGCGATTCCGCCGGCTCCCACGACGATAATGGAAACGTCGGTGGAAGCGGAACGGACGAGTTCCGAGGTAAAAGTGCGCCCGGCTTAAGAGAAAGAAGCTCTATCTTTCTGAACAAGGAGCTTAAGAGAAATAAGGGATTGCCTTACGGCCGGCGCAGCGTGTCCACTTCATGTTACAGCGCCAATCTCCCGTGGGTAATCTAATCTTCGGGGAAGAGAGACGCCCTGTGAAATTCCCACTCCATTTTCTAGAAAGCTTCACCAGTTAATTCTGCGAAATCATAAAAGCAATTGAGATCCATTATCCACATCAATTTATCAAATACTTACTTTTTAAAAAACAACTAACTATGCGTTCACAAATGCTTTTTCTTTTAGATGATTTGAATAAGTAATACTAAATTTTCCTGGTACAAATAATAATTCAGCGCTGTCGTCAGAATGGAAGGATTTAAAATGCGACGCGGCGGTCGGTGGGGCCCCCGCACCTTTCTCCTCGGAGAAACACGTTCCTCGAGTGTCCCGCGATTGGCCGAGGGAACGGAAAATGCCCCTCCACGCTCTTCGGGTTCATTGTAGTAAACGTACAGCGAGTAAGACTTCTCGGAAACCCGCGTCCGATGCAAGGAACGAAACGCGTCGCCCCGCGTCGTAGAGACCGACGAGAATAAGCGTCGGATCCTCCCAACTGTTCTCACGGGGTTAATTAGCAATCTGGAGAGTTAATTGCCGCCGGCGAAGGGGTTTGCGTTAGCGAGGTTCGCAGGAGAACGTTGCCAGCGCTATTTTCGCGCGCTTCTTCTATCCTCGTTGCACGTTTTGTCCCGGCGCGCGGGATTTTCGGTGGGACCTGCCCTGCGGGACTCGACGAGACCCGGTTCCGATGTATGCGACCGTTTTTGCTCCTTTTTCTTGGGTCAAAGATGGGTCAGGGGATTGGCGAGCCGGAGAACAGAAATAGCCGATTGGGAGTTGATAATTGGGTTCGAGGAACGTGGAACTGACAGCCTGGAGATTGAAGAATTTGACGAAGTGTGAAATTGAACTTGACGATTTTACTTCGTTCGTTCTTTAAATGAAGCGCGTTGCACTGAGAAAATTGAAAAGATAGAGATCTCGTCACGTTTCGGTATCCGGCCGTCAAATACGAAAGGAGGAGATCTTCGCATACCAGTCGAGGGGTACGTGTGCTCGAAGAATTCGGGCTGAGATGACTCGCGGTGATTCACTGGCAACGTATTCGAGGGATCGAAACCTTCGGCCTTCAGGGTTAAAACCCTTTCTTGTTGCACCTCCTGTGACTTTACGACTTCGGAGACTCGCCCCATTCAAAAACCGTTCTTATTTCAAGTGTTTATCGAGTAATTTTGGTGAATGCAAAAGCTATCATATCATTCCTTCGAAAGACAAGATATTACAAATCCATAAAATTACAGTTTTCCTCGTGGTATAAGTACAGATAACCCGTTAAATCGTGAATAGAGTCTCGTCCGTACACGTTGCCATTGTGCCTAGTGGAATGGAGGACGAAAATAATGGTCAGCCATTCTGGCAATTAAGGAACATTATCAGTGAGATTCGTCGCGAGTGTCGAGCTGATGAACAGTTATGTTATTCCGCTAGACTCCGGCACCTCGCCGGGTTCGCCTCACGGAATACGTTCTCGTTTTGCTCGCTGCCAAGATCTGCGGCAACACGGTTGCGGTCGTATTGGCTACGAGCGTTCGTTTCCGGGCGGCTCGAATGGTTTCTCTTGAACTTGCACCTCAATGCCCCTGCGGAAAACCATTTCGCGCCCAGAAACTCGTAACTTTCTTTCCTCTCGATATTCTCATCTGAACTGAATTCTCTAAAGAATCCGAGTTTCTTTTTGCGTCGGTGCCTAACTGTTCTTCCAGTTTTTGCAAAATCTCGAGCATACAGAAGAAGTTTAAGTAGTTCTGCAAGAAATTTCACGGTCCCCATTTTTATTCAACTATGAACAAATGAAAATGATTAAATACATTAAGGAGGTTCGGGCAGTATGTTGCAGGGCGAGAGACAAGGGGGTAGCGATCGAGTAACATAATTGTTATTATGCAACAGGTATTGGGAGTGCACTGTTATAATTAATCCTGACGCCTTTGCAAATAAGCCAGTTCGTTACGATATTCATAAGCTCGTAATTCACAATGAATCGCTCCTTATCCAGTCCCATTCACTTCTCGTTATTATTTAACAACGTGGGCGCTCTCTACGCGTAAGTCAAGCAGCCGGTATAGGAAATGCGTGGGCTTTGTAGTATTTCCTCCTTCCTAAATAAAGAAAGCATAACTAATGTAAGTGAAGTCACCGCACGAAACGGCCCTCGCGCCGATCTTTCAAATGCAATCGTGCCCTCCTACGGTTCCACATCGCTTGCGCCTGACGGTTTTAGGAAATTTGTGTATACCACACCTGAGAATGGTCCCTCCATTTCATTCACCGATTGTTTCGATCAAAATGGTATAAAATGTGTGAACGGTTTCATTCTTTTATTCAATTTATAGAATGATTTTCCTAAGAAATGTTAAATCGTTTTTTGGAATTCGAAGATTTGTGAGTCTGTGAATGAGCGTTGGGACTTTGCGATCGGGCAACGCGATTTGGCCAGGTATATTGAAGCGTAGCCTCGGCCACTTTTTCCGTCCACTACTACTTTTCGTGTCCGGGGTCCTCTCTCTTTTGTGTTCGTGAAACAGGACCCAATCGTATCCCGTACACTTCGGATATCTGTACACTCAACGTCATAAGTACAGAAGCTTCATTAAACTATCAACCCTTGGCAATAACTGATATAAAATATATTTAATTAAAATTGTGAAATCTGTAAGTGCAATTTTTCCTACCTTATCACGAATGAAATGAAAATCCAGCACACAGACTGTTTCATTATTAAATTTATTTATTAAATACATTTGCTATTAAATGAAAATATTTTTGGTAATGGAAGATTAAAGATGGTCCAAGCGTTGTTAATTTTCGTAGAACGTCGTACTTATGAGCCGGAGTGTATGTTTGGAACTGGCTTTGTCCCCAGTACTCGTAGTACGGGTCTCTCGTATTCTCGTACGATTCACGACTACACGCCGGCACACGGGACCCCGTTCCTCGTGACTGGCGTATAGTAGTCCTACGACGAGAGGAGCGGTGGACCTCAGGGACGTAGGCCGCGGACGTTGATTTCAACGCGTGGTCGAGCGTGAACCGAAGCCAGCCGCTCGAATTGCATCGAATTCACTCGAAAGAATCGCTCTCATTATTTCCATTACGCTCTACATACCCCAGTTTTCGCTCTTCGTACATAAATTGTGAATTAAACAAAATTCGGTTTCTTCTTTCATAATTATTTCTTCAATTGAAAGGTTCAAGAATTTTAGAGAACGTTCATATAAATTAAAATAATAATTAACGCTATATGTTAATTTTGTGAATACCTTTTTGTGGCATTGGGGGTAAGAAAATGCATGCATTCGTGGAAGCGAAGTGAGGATGGAGCTGTTTCTGAGGATATTTAATTGTTTGAGAACCGGTGTTATTTGTTCTCTGCACGTGTATTACACGACTGACAGATAAGGAATTGTGTCAGCGTGTTTTATGTACGTTGATAAGCCCGCCCCGGCGATTAGAACTTTCTCCCATGATGTCAAGTCCCATGGCTGTCTATTATTTATTTCACAAACGATTGTAAAAAAGGCCCAGTCCTTTGTTTCAAGAATGACGGTCGTCTCATCCCCTTGTTCGATCCGAGAACACCTGCTCCCCTGTCCAAACACTTTTTCTGACCCCAGGATCCTCGAACACCGCACAGGTTGCTATAGCAGTTCGTATTAAAAAATAACAGTCTATAAAGCATTATTTTGATAATCACTCGTTACGACTGCAATTCCAATTTTCTCTATTATTGTTCATTGATCCTTTGTAATATTGAAAAACTCATTTTTCCTCATCGAATTCAACATTCAAAAATAACAGTCTATAAAGCATTATTTTTATAATTGTTCGTTAAAACTGCAATTCCAATTTTTCCTATTAGCGTTCATTGATCCATNGGTTGCTATAGCAGTTCGTATTAAAAAATAACAGTCTATAAAGCATTATTTTTATAATTATTCGTTAAAACTGCAATTCCAATTTTTCCTATTAGCGTTCATTGATCCATAACTTCGTAATAATTAAAACGGAAACTCATTTTTCCTCATCGAATTCTTAGGATCGTGTATTCAAAAATAACAGTCTATAAACCATTATTTTTATAATTATTCATTAAAACTGGAATTCCAATTTTCCCTATCAGCGCTAATTGATCCATAACTTCGTAATAATTAAAACGGGAACTAATTTTTCCTCGTCGAGTTCTTAAAACCTGAGGAAAACCGAAGTTCGAGAATTTCCAAGAAGTGCATCGTAATAAACATGAAAACTAGTTTCGCCGGGTCATAATGAGAGCACAGAATCCGAGAAAAGAGGTCGTGCACGAGCCCGAGGAGTACAGCCCTGGCTCGGCCAGGTTGGTGAACGTAGGACAGCTAACCAGGTGACGTCATCGGGTTCTCGGATCTATGGAGGGCCCACGGCGAAGGTAGGGGAACGAAGCTGGCCAGCGTGGCGAGAAAAGAGATAGAGCGTCGGGTGGGGGGTTGTTCTCCAGCACACGGTGCCCGAGTCCGCTGCTCTCAGGTACATGCGAGTAACACGGCGCCGCGTGCACAGGTAGTCCCGTGCTCGTTCTCCACGTTCCACGACGGGCTTTCGGCCCGACACTAAACGATTCCGCGAATCCTTCGGGCCAACCCTCGCCGCCGTCGAACGTTTCCGTCGTGCGTTTCACCCCCCCGTTTGCGTGGGACGTCGAACAGAGGGGTTGAGCCTTGGATACAATGTTGTGAGTTCAGTTCGAATAGTGAACCAGTGAAAGCTCTCAGAATAAACCTTCTTCACAATGTAAAATAAGTATAAACTGTGTAAAACAAGCATAAACGGGGTGAATATTGATATTGTGAGTTCTGGTGGATGAAGTGAAATGTTTAAGGATGTTCCAGGATTTTTGTAAACCGTAAAGTATACGTCGAATTTAAAATACTGAAAGGGAACGAGACTTTTTTATTTGGTATAACAGGTTTTACTTGATGTAAAATCGATAAGACTGCTAGACAGGAAGACATAAACCCTCCAGGTTTCTCACAATTACTAGGGATACGAATAGATAGAATTTAATGAAACATTCGTTCTCGTGGGAAATCGATTGAACGGTATAATTAGAATATTTGCGAAACTGGTTGTCCGGGATTTTAAGGAAACCGTGTCAGGGAAGCACGTGGCACGCCGAAGTGGAACGGACCGAGTCGAAAGGAGGGAAAGATGCGACGAGTCGTTAACGCCCGGAAGAGAGGTTTCCTCGTTCAATCGGAAGATCATTCCCCAGTCGCTTCCCGATTACGGACTCTAACACCTCCAGAGATCTGCATCGAATAAAAAAAAAAAAAAAAAAAAGAAGAAGAAGAAGAAGAAGAAGAGAATCGTTAACGTTAATCGTTAAATAATCCCGCGATTTTCCCAAGGAATTGTTGAAAGGGAATATTTAAACAGTTCCCAGCGATGTAAACGACGGAGCCGGGAAGGAAAGAACCACTGGCTGGTTATAAGCGTAGCTACGATCGGTGACTTCGCTTGCCAAACGAGTTTATGTTTTTAATCGAGTCTACGACTCGTCTGGCAACGGGTTCTCTCCAAAGGTACTTACATCCGGCATGCAATTTGCTGGATACGAATCCTCCTTCTGCGTTCGCGACGGATCATCTGCCGGGGCCGTCTTCTTCAGGCTTTGGCCACCTGTTTCCCGTCCGTCCGCGCGTTTCTTTATTATTACCCCGAGCCCCCATAACTTTCCACTGAAACCGGACACCGACGCGTTCCGCTACGAACCCGATCAATCGACTACAATAATTTGATTTTTATCTNATTTGTACCACATCTAAGAATGGTCCCTCCATTTCATTCACCGATTGTTTCGATCAAAATGGTATANGGGAAAAAAGGGTTCGAGGCACAAAGGGCGTCCCGCTGCGTGGCAAGTGCAGGGACCGGATTAAGCACCGGAATGGACTAACGAATTCACCGTGTGTGGACACGGCAAACAGAACTATCTCGCTGCGAGAGCGAGGATTTGTATTTGCCCCGGGCCCGGCCTTATCACCATTCCCGAAACCAATTCTCCTGCCTCACGCACTTCAAGTTTGTTGATACATTGGGAAAATCGATTTGCCGAAGAAATACAATTTCGCACCTGCAATTTTTAAGTACAAATTTTATAATCAATGCCGTTTGAAGAAATGCGGAAGTAATTCTGATAAGAGAAATTAGAGCAAAGGTATGAGGCCGAGATTAAGATGAAACGAAGGAGATTGTTCTTTATCTTGCCAACTGGACGTTGCAGAAGAAAATATTAACTCGAGAGGATTTTAGTATGCGATAACGGGATGAAATATAAGTGGTCGTAAGCAGTTTCTCTTGAAGATAGTGGCATCGGGAAAATGTTGAAGTGGATAAAAGTTCGGCAGGACGCGTCGTCGGCGACGTCGACGCCGGTCGATCGCGAGAAGAAGGCTGAGGAGGCAAAGGTTGAAGCTGTGGAAGCCGCCAGGGAAGAGGAGGAGGACAGCGGCATGGAAAGAGAGGACACGCCGTCCAACATCGAGCTGAACGATCTGCGAAAAGTATGCTAATCGTGAATCAACGTAACTGTTTCTTTTAGCGATTGCATCAGCTCCTAGCTAGAAAAATGATAATCGATGTAGCTTTGATTGTAGCGTGAACAGAAATCTCGATAGATAAGACGTTTCGATCGTTTACGGATTCGAGTCTTCCTGCCTTCTGAAAATTCAACGAATTAGACGTTTGTCGGGTTTGTTTTTATTCGTGCGTCCTCGATCGGGATTAATGGACACTTTCCCTCCGAGACAGCATCTTCAAAACGCATTAAGGCTCTGGCGATAAGAATTATAGCGTGGCACTGCGCGCGAAAGCACTCGAGGCGGTGCACATGCTCGAATGGCTCCTCTTTAAAATGTCGTTAGTGGCCAATTTCTTGTGCTTGTAACACTTGAACAAATTCCTCGACCTCTACGATTCCTAGTTTTCCCCGAGTCGTACGGCAATCACGATTTCAGGTATGCCAATCGATTAACAATCATTAAGTCGTTGCACAATTTTAACTTCCAATATTTTCATTTTATCGTCTCCTGTTCAACAGACACTATCTGTTTTTTCTTCAGTCATTAAATGCACTAAAGTACAGCCCTAGTCATTAAGTGCACTAAAAGTACAGCCAATTAGGGCAACAGTTTTCTATAAATCAATTCTGTGTATTACCGGCGACTGTTATTACTTCCTTTCAAATACCATTAGGAACAGTTCCCAGTTCCTTTCTAACGCCAAACGTAACAATTACTATTGCTACAATTCCAAGTACGAAAAACAGTTTAAAAATCCAATGATTAATGAATGCAATTTGATTTACGATTTCTCAATCACATGAAATCGCAGTCTTAAATATATTATTTAAAAAACTGTATATTTGAAGAAGTAAGTCGATGTAAGATCGATCAAATCCTTGATCATTTCCCATGGGAGTGTGCTATGGCTTGGGTCAGGATCGCTTTCATTCAAGTGATTTCACTGACGTAGCAATGCGGTATTAAATAAGGCAGAGGCTGCTTTTTTCGACCTGTAACCTGCTTCTTCCAACAGGTGCGACATCCTTGCCATAGACTCGGTGCACGTGGACTCTCCAGACCGGAGCCACTGGCCGTCAGTCCGGCTTGTCTTCCGCTCATCGAACGACTTTCATTGAATTTCACTCGCTCACCCGAGTTTTCTATTCTCTCAATCAATATCAAACACTGAGAAAAACAAAGCCACAAAATTCTAGCAACATTTATTGTGTATTCAAGTCAAAATTACTATATTTGAATAGTAATCTTGAAACATGTTTGGATTTAATTAATGATTGAAAAATTCGTCTGTATGCTTAGTATACTTTTTATTTATTGAACTCAAAGGAAATTACCGAATTATATAATAAAATCTTTAATCTATGTACGAAATAATATAAATCGCGTGTAGTAATATAAAGTGAAGTAATCTAAGGAAAATGTAGAAACTGAATATTAGAAATCACTAACCAGGGATAGTAAAAATTAGTAACTGTGGGTAGTAATTATTATTACTGTGTAGAAAGTACTATATAGATTTGTAATAAATACAAAAGGAACGTATTTATTACTCAAAGAAAGTATTTTTTTGGCACTATATTTCAATTTTTGCTAATCGTCAGGCCACCGTTTTCTCAGTGAAGTTTTAATAGTATTTCCAAATCGGAAAATTTAAAAAGAATTTCAAAGATCGTGAGCGAGGCTTCTCTCGTCGGTGAAAATTATTTACTCGAGCAAAGTTGATTTAGCAATTATTAAAGTACATACCAGACCTCGGTCGGCCAATCCGAAGGATCGAAGCGACGCAATCGACGCACGGTTGCATAGCTTCTTGTTTTTTTTTCTCCCCCCCGTTCGTTAACATTTTTCTACGTGTCTCGAAACGCCGCGGCGGCGCGCGTTGAGCAAGCAGCTCGAAGCGGTGCGTGGCTTTCTACGCGCGACCACCGATCGCTCGAAGGATTAGTTGCGAAACTAACTCGTTTGCCGTAAGCTCGGTGTCCCCCAGCCACGGCATTTAGTTCGAATACGGCGTCTTTGCACAATTCTTCTCTGAAAACGCATCTCCGTATTCAAAGTCGGCGAACCAAGTTTGGAACGACCGTCCGTGGATGCGTTTAGAAATCGATTGAGTCAAGCTACACTTTTCAATCCACGGTTGCCTTTCATGGGACAGCAAATACAGGGTGTTTCAGGTCAATAATTTAAGGAATGATTCTAGAGGCTAAAATGAGCCGGAAATAAAGAATCCTAGTTTTTTTGTTTGAAACCTCGTGCATTAGAAAATGGCCCTTGAAATCGGGCAACTCGCGTGCAAATTACCTTTGTATATAATATTCATTTTGCAAGATCGAAAGGTGTTTTCATTCACGCAGTATTTTGTTGTTGAAATCAGATACCTTGACTGTTAGTGGTGTTCATTCATGGCACGGCGATATGCTGATTAGGAGGAAAACGTAGCGCTCGTACAATTAGGGATAAAGGCGGGGGATTTCGCGTTCGGGTCCGCGATCCGATTTACATACTACCGATTTGCATACTTACGTAACGGGAAATTGAGAGTGGCTGGGCGTTATGAGTTTCCTTTTGCGTTTGTTCTCGAGGCACTCGCGTTTCGGTCCGCGCCGGGGCAACTCCGCGGGCTCGCCTTCGGTTCACGCAATTTATCAGTGAATTTAATTATAAACTCTTGTCCTGAGAACTTTTAAGGTTCAACAGTGTGAAGAATGATTTGAAAACGCATCCTAATTAATCGGTGTTTATAAATGCATTATTCCATCGCATGGGAATTAAGGAACAGGTGAGAAGAATCCATCCCCAAAACGTATCTGCTTTCATATGGAAATTAGAGCTTTGCATTCATGAATAATAAGAAATGAGCCACTTTTTTATATACAGCCCCAACGATTAGAAAATTTATCGACTCCACTTTATTCACGATCTTTTCACCTATCGATAAACAGAGTGTCCTTTTTTTTTATAAGAAAATATTATTATAAATATCAGTTGCACAACGACGAATTTTTATGGCATTTACGCGGTGCAATCGTTGCTCGCCCCGGGGGCAAAAGTTTCATCCGACGTTGCATAACGTTCGTTCACGGCTTGTTGGCCAGGGTGCATCTCGTGCACGTTGGTAACGCGATACGGACGCCCCACAAACGGAGATATTTACACAGTATCTGGCGACAAGTGTAAGTAGCTGCTCACTGTCAACGGTGCCAGCTAACCGACTCCACAAGCCACTTATTCATCAGAACGTTTCGCGGGTGTCATGGCAAAATGAGTAGACGCGTTCTCGGCGTTATCGCGTCGTTAGGGATCGCATTGATAAAACGAAGCAAGTTTTTCTGCGCGCTACATAATACGCGCGATGAACGCGAATCCCCAGCATCCATTAAACCCTTTCACTGGTACGTTACTCTTTTGAAAACAATAAAACGGCGTTCACCTTGAGCCATAGATGCCCGGTTAACCGTGAAGCCATTTTTCCAAAAGTATAATGGCGCGCATTATCTCATAGACGAAGATGGCTATTAATCACGAGTTAAACACGTCCGAACAATTCGAATCGCCGTTTTCGAGAGGCTGAGGAGAGGCATTAGTCGCTAAGTTTCCAGATCGTTGCCATTAAACGCGCACGTCTCCGTCTGTTTTAGGACCTGTTCTCGCAGCTGCAGTTTTCGCAAGAGAGCGCGTTGCCGCCAGACACGCTGCGCCGGGCTCTCGCCGAGAGCTTTCTCGATCAGCAGAGGTTCCAGCTGGGATTCATGGACGACGCCGCGGAATGTTTCGTAAGTGGCCATCACTCCTTGTAATCCCCGATCTAGTCTGCTGCGATCGCTCTAGAATCGGCTCTGCTCCAGTTCGGTAGACGAATTTCACAATCGAGATTTTAGACGTCTCAATACGCTGGAGGTACTTTCATCCTTTAGATCTACAAAGTAGAACTAGTAGAGTTGTCTCAGAACTTAATATTTGATATAACTCTAATCAGAACCTATAAGTTCCTACAAAAATCTTAAATTATATTTTAGGCCTTAAGAACCTTCAGTTCGTTCACAAAATTAGTTATAATTTAGTTGTCCAAGTAAGAGATGGGAACCTGAAGGCCTGTTTATGGGTTTATAAGATTTTTTTAAGCTCCTCTGAAGTATGTGCGGGCCGCTATATCAGCCTCCGGTACTAAAGGGACAGATGTGTTTAAAACAGACAAACAGTCACGATCGACTTAACATGTAAAAAATGCAATCGATCAAGTTTTACTTTCTAATCGGTTGGATCTGATCGGAGGATCGCGAAGGACGTCGCGTCTATTCTCGGCGATGCACGGGAGGGTTTGACGATTGTCGTTTGCAGATAATAGGAAGAGACACTTTGTTTTATTGTTTCGCAGGAGAACATTCTTCTGCGTATACACCTCCACATCGCCAGCGGCGAGGCGGAAGACATGTGCAGCGCGAGACACTGCGTGCCGCATCAGAAGTTTGCCATGACGCTCGTCGAGCAAAGCGTCTGCGGTGCCTGCGGTGCCACGTCCGAGCCACTGCCTTTTACACAGGTCAGTCAGTCCCTTTGCGCTTACGTCAAAGAGAGCTCCGATCCACCGTGTAAATAATGCGAACTTTCCTTTCAGCTAGAGTTTCAAATGTTTACGGGATAACTAGAAACTGTCCGAGCGTGCACTGTTCTATCTCACGGCGTACAACTCTGGAAACTATTTTTATTATCTTCTGTGCGTTAGAGCAGGAGCGATCGAATATGAATTGGATTCGCGATTTGTTTTTAGACAGGAACATTTCCCTCAAATCGCTTCGCGAAATTAATGATAATGACCGCAATTTTCCCCATTAACGTCACTTCGATCATAGATTGCCATCGAAATTGCATCGCGTATATTTCTTAGATACTTACATACGCACATCGTGTATTATCGAAGAGTCTTCGTAATAACATGCGGTTCACGGAAAACGTGTTTCTTGTGAAACGCACCATTAGATTTCAAGGACAGCCCCGGATGAGTTTCTCTTTCCTCTTCTTTATAGAATTATTCCTCCGACCGTTTCGTTTCTCACGTTACCTGCGCAGGTGGGCCCGGAAAAACGATCGGATGAAAAGGAAAGGAGCGAGTCCCGGGGTGGAATTCCTCGCCCCATTGTTGTTCGGTCGTGGAAACCGTGGGGGTGGCCTCCGAGGCCGAAAGTAAACGGAAGCTGGCCGGGTTTAAGCGTATTTAAGCGACTTAGCCGAGAAGCCTAAGCGGGCTGAGATAGAACGATCGTGTAAACGGATTAACTGATCGGGATTTAACGGCTCATTGGCCGGCCGAACGGCGAGGGTGGCTTGATCGAATCGGGGGATACGATTTCGCGCGATAATCTTGGGATACGAGAAGCCAGCTCCGATCGGTAGTGACTTGATTGCGGATTCCACAGTGACTTCCATTAATAATTCTGTCCGTAGAAAATACCGGATGTCTCAAAACGTGTTCAATGTGCATGAACAGTATAAAAAATGCATAAGGACGAGAGAAATACGTATCTGGGTCACATTTCCGAAATTAACATTGGTTCATGAAAAATTCGCGATCTAGTAATAAACTCGCGAGTCGTGTTCGATGGATTCGTAATTGGCATGGGAATTCTAGTTTCAAATGAATTTCATTTGTAACTTTACATTTTTTAGATAAAAGTTGAAAGAGGAATTCCACGTCGGTATGAGAGTATGTTTCTCTGAATCATCCCGGAGGGATTTCGTTTTCCATCCAGTCGATACGAACTTTTACCGACGCGATTAAAACTCTCACGGGTTAATTCCGGGGAACCGGTTCCGCGTACTCGTTTCACCCGATCGCGCTTCCGTTTCGCGGCGGCGTCTTAATCGTCTCTATTGGGAAACCGATGCTTGAATATGATTTTTCTCGCCTCGGGAAACCGCGATTTTCAATCGTTGCGTACGCGAAGCGTTATTGCGTGAACGAGCTCGCTCGTTTCCGCCTCGAAAGTGAAACTACCCTAATTATCTAATAATATTCTCCCCCTTTTTGTTGGTCACATTTTGCGGCTAAAGCGAATCCCGGTTGAAACTGTAAAACATATTAGATAGCCGAAGTTCGGCTGTTTGCCAAACTTATTAAACGAGCAAGCGAAGAACGTTGAAAAAAGTTTTCCACCGAACAGAGCGGCTCGAAAACATCTCGCGGTGTACAGAGGGTTAATTAAATTTCTACATAGTTAGCAACGTGGAATTACTTATGGCGAAGTTTCGATATAGAAGAAAAGAGTCCTGATGGCTCCTGAACAAACGCAATAACGAAAGTCGTAATTTCGCCCACTCGCTCCGCGTAATTACTCTTTTTCTGCGATTAAATTATGTAATTTTCCGGGAACTCCTTTCTCCCTTTCTTACACTTCGTTCTGCTTTCATATCTATTTTCCTCGTCATTAAATCATGCCAGTTCACAGCCTCCTGCAATATGAAACATAAAAATTGTAATCCTACAAATTTTATAGTCGATATTAATTGAAATTCGCTCGTTTGAATTGGAAATGAGAGAGATAAGGAACAATGCACTATTCTAATCGCAACAGTCACCGTTCTAATAACGCGAAACCCAATCGGAGATAAAATCTGGAACGCGTTCGGTCTAAACCGCGAATGAAGAATTGATTTCCCAATTCGGCCTACGAGAGCCGAGAGTCCGTTTGGCAACTCGAGTAAGAACAAAAGCGATGCCCTTTCGAGCGCGTATAATCCAGTGCAAAACGCGAGCGTTACGACTCACGTGGGTGGAGTTGGTTCGTGCGCCTGCATCAACGAATAAAAAACGCGAAACTAGTTGCAATCCCGTATCGGTCATGGCCGATCGCTTTTACTCACTACTTGCCTGCAACGAATACGACGGAGCTGCTCTACCAGGAGAAAATTCGAGCCCCACGTATTAGACTTTTACTAGGAAGTCTTAAACTCTCAATTTCTTATGCAACTCCATTTACTTTTTATTCCCACAATTATGTAAATTCGCGTCGTAATCGGTTGAAACATAAAATCGGGATTGATCTTTATTTTCTAATAAATAATTTAATGTAATTAATTGTTTTTGTCCTCAGATGGTTCACTACGTGTCAGCGTCGGCGCTGACCTCGCAGGCCCGGCAAACCCCGCCGAGTTCCAGGAACTGTTCTGACCTGTTCGGGCAGCTCCTTCGGAAGGCCGGAGGGATGGGTGACATCAGGGACTGTCCGGTGAGTAACTTACTACTGGAAAAACTTTCTTCCTTGCGGGACCGAATTTCTTCATCCCGCGTACGACTCACGCGTTTGACTCATCCGACTAGCGAGATCTACACACTCTCCTGCGGCCTTTCTTGGAAACAATATGCCATAGACTTTCTCTTTGAAGTGGAACGATAACTATCGCTCGCGGCTGTTCGCTAGGCCGCGGATGCTGCGATGCCTACGAATTTTTACGATGTCAATTAATAATTGTTATCATTTAATCATTCCTCGTTTAGTTATAATCATTTGACCGTAAATGGTCGTTGACACGTTCGCTGACGTGAATTCACTTCTTTCCAAGTTCCATCCCTCCTTGCCGCTGACGTGAATTCACGTCATTTTAAATTCTGTCCCTCATTGTCGTCCTGCAATTTTTGTTCAGCGACCAACTTCGAAATTTCATTATTTTCCCCAGTACTCAGTATAAAGATGCGTTTTTCGCATGAACCAAAACGCACCTTTAGAAATGGACAAAATTTGCCGGTCGCGAATCTCTAAAGTTAGCGAAGACGATTAGGAAAGAACTTGTTCTTTATTCGCAGAGCTCTTGCGGCGCGAAGATCCAAATTTGCCGGACCCTGATGAACCGGCCGGAAATCGTGTCGGTCGGAGTCGTATGGGACAGCGAGCGCCCGTCGCTGGAGCACATCATGGACGTTTTCGCGACCGTGGGAACGTCCTTGAGATTGAGCGACGTCTTCCACAGCGTGGTCGACTCCCGATGGGGCGCGTCCACGGTCCACAACCTCGTGGGAGTGGTCACGTACTACGGGAAACATTACTCCACTTTCTTCTTTCACACCAAGCTCAAGGTTCGTATTACAAGACTAATTGAATAATTAATATTGAGAGCTGGACGTAAAGAGTAATGAATGTTTAGGTGTGGATTTACTTCGACGACGCCACCGTCAAGGAGATCGGCCCGCGTTGGGAACAAGTGGTGGAGAAGTGCAGGAGGGGTAGATACCAGCCGTTGCTGTTGCTCTATGCAACTCCCGGCGGGACTCCGGTGAACACGGAGAACGCGCCGAAGACCGTGACGCCGTTCCCGAACGGAAACGGGTTGAAGACTCCTCCGAAGAACAACATGCGACGGTCTATCACGCCTAGCCCGGAGAAGCCGTCGATCAACAACACCGCGAGGCGTGCCATCACGCCCAACCCCGACAGTCCTCCTCATCCCTACACCCAGCGCAGGATCTACAGCGATTATCAAAATCTGACCGATATACAGAACAACATCTTCGGGAATCAGGTATTCATCGACCCGAATCGAGTCTATATTTAATTTCCAAGGATCAAAATCGCCGATTAATAAATTAATGTATTCCAATTTCCCGTGGCAGTGCGTGGATTCGGTCGACGGTGACACGGAATCGAAGTACATCAGTCGCCGAGCCGTGGAGAACGTGATGCAACAGCAGAAGAAGCAACAGATGCAGCTGACGCGAAGTCTGAGCGCAGGCTCGACGCCACAGGATGCCATTAGTATCCCGGATCACATGAACATCCCGAGGAGGCGGGATTCCGGAAATTGGTCCGGCGACCGGAACAGCGCCTCCTCGAGTTCCTCGACGACGATGGACAATCCGTATCTGTACATCGTGAACAAGATGCAGAGGAACTCGGGAGTGCCGAAGAGCCCTACCAGCAAGTCCGGCGAACTGTCGAGCAGCAGCAGCGGCCACTACGACGCCGGATACGACTCTTACTCCTTGTCCTCCACCGACAGCCTTCCGCTTCAACAGGGCCTGAAGCACAACCTGCAGGTACGTACTATAAAGTTCCCGGAATAATTATTGTTATACCAGCGTATTTTTATATCATTCCGCAAGGAATTGTTAAGAAATGCAATTCGAAATTCAATCGATTTATCTGTACAGCTTGCCCAGATCCCGGAAGGCTACCAAGCGTCGTCGAGCGACGACTGCGAGCGCCTCTGCAAGGAGACCGACGCGCTCTTAGACAAGTCCCGAGCAGCCGAAGACGCGGGTGACCTCAGCACCGCGGTGGCTCTGTGCAGCGCGGCCAGCAGCAAAGCCAGGGCCGCGATGGACGCGCCGTACAACAATCCGCACACTATCACGATAGCGAGGATGAAACACAATACCTGCGTGATGAGGACCAGGAGTCTGCACAGAAGGATGCTGCAAGAGCAGGCGACGACCAACGGAGAGAAAGAAGGTCAGTCGTCGAAAACATACGGAGTTTTATATAATTTTGTGTTATACAATAATTCGAGAAGATACTAAATGCGAACATGGTTTATATTTCAGAAGGTGCGCCGGAAGGTAGACATTCGCGGGAGAACAGTAAATCCAGCCAGCACTCGCGGCAGAGTTCCAGGGACAAAGGGAACCACTCCCGGCAAAATAGCCGGGAATTATTGATGAACGTTCCAACGGCGAACACCGACAAGCCCACTACGAAGAGCATCGAGATCTACGCCACGTTGCCGAAGAAGAAGACTTTGCGCAGCAAGGCAACAGCCGTGAACGTGATCGAAGACGAGGAGTACATGTTGTACGACCGACCGGTGCAGAGGACGGGCTTGTTCAGTCGTACGAAGCGTTGCGACGACGACAAGAAGGACAAGAAACGGGCCCGCAGCGAGGAGAGAAATAAGAACGTCTCCAAAGACTTCTCCATCGCTCCTTCTCGAGCCTCGCCCTCCCCGAAAGGATCCAAAGCGGACAAGCCTAAAGAAAATGTGGACGCGGTCGCCAATATGCGAAACTCGCAAGCGAACAACAATGCCAACGGCGAACAAAAACAGGGTAAGAAGCAACACAAGATCCGTAGGAAATTGTTGATGGGTGGTTTGATCAAGAGGAAGAACAGGAGCATGCCGGATCTGCGCGAGGGACAGGACGGACAGGCGAACGCCAGCGTGGAGGGAGCCTCCAACACCTTGCCGAAGCAGTCCGTGGACGATTCCAGCGTCGGTCTGAAGGGCAACGAGGTGTCCCAGTCTCTGAGCGGTTATCTCTCGGAGGGGCACCTGGAGTTCGCCGGTAACGGTAACGGCGGCCCGGGCAGCACCGGCAATCCGAACCTGGAGAGGAGTCGTCTGATGAGGAAGAGCTTCCACGGCAGCGCCGGCAAAGTGTTACACGTGGCGAAGGTACCGCCGCCGCCTCCGCTCAGGACCACTTCTCAGCTTAGCAAGTCTAAGTGTTCGGGCGAAGTGCACAACGAGCAACAGTCGGAGAAATCGACCTACCCGTCGTCGGAGAGTCAGTGCGCGACGGCGAACCAGCCTCAGGAGCAAAACGGCGCCTACTGGAACCACGTGAACGCGCAAAATTCATCCACTGGAGCTAACAGGACGCCGAACTACGCAGATTACTCGTCCGAGTCTCATTCCCTTCCGTTCTTACCCTCGTACGGCATGGAACAAAACTCCGGCAACGTGCCGGCGTCGAATTACAACAGCAAGCCTAGAATACAGGACGACGTCGTGCAGTACGCTAACGGGATTCTGTACGAGCCTACCTTCGTGGTGACTCGAGCCGATGTGCACAACGAACAGAGTCCCGTAAAACAACAGAATCAGGTCGACCCGCTGCCTCCGTATCCCGAAAATGGGAACGTTTCACACTCGAGGCAACCCAGCGAAGATTTCCCACCTCCGCCGTATCCCTCGATTCATTCTGTGTCTCATTCGAGACAGGCGAGCGAAGATTTTCCACCACCGCCCCCTCCGATCGACGAGGGTTCTAATTACGTTCAAGAGAGTCAACAGCAGTACCAGTATCAGTATCAACAACAACAACATTATCAGCAGCAATATCAACAATACCAGCAGCAGCAGCAGCAACAGCACCAGCACCAAGCTATGTCCGCACAGCAGAGGCAGCAGCAGTTAGAGAATCAGCATATCAGCAGTTTACTGTCTCAGTTGCAAATGAAGAGGGATCAGATTCTAGCTTCTGACGGTGCCAGAGAGGAGAAGAGGCCCGAGGAGCACGAGGGAGAGGACAAATCGTCCGGAGAAACGTGGCTACGCGAGCTGCAGGCGAAGCAAGCGGAGAGGAGAATGAAGAAGCAGGGCCCCCTCGATCAGGACATACCGAAAGTGAGATCGGGACCGACGATCTCGGGACCGACGATCGCTCGTCGGACGAGCGACTTGATGATGAACAGTCTCGGACAGAACTACGACCCGACCAGTCGCGACGTGCCCGACTGTCCCCGAGTCGTCTCCTCGGTGAAAGACATGGCGGCGAGGTTCGAGCAAATCAAATTGCAGCCCGTCGCGAAAACGGAGCCCGAACAGAAACTACCGAGTAAGCAGAACTGTGTTTCACCCTCTCCGTTGTCGGACGCCTCTCAAGACGTCCAAGACGACTCGAGGCCGATGAAACTCTCCACCGAGAACCTCGCGAACTTCGCCAAAACCGACGGTTCGAGCCAGTCGATCGTGAACTCGAGTTTCGAGTCCAGCTCCAGTCAGAACAGTTTCATCTCGAGCACGGCTCCGAGCAATCCCATGCAGACGCAGCAGAGCGGATTGAACCAAGCGATCATGTCGATGTCCTTGACGCTGCCGCACGAGAACGGCCTGCCCGTCGACTATCCCGAGGACGACATCAGCGAGGTCGCGATGCAGAACACCATTCAGAACACGACGATCCTGCCGAACGAAGAGGACATCGCGCCGAGGAAAGTGAAGCGTAGGATCGGAAAGAAGAAGAGCGTGTCGTTCTGCGATCAGGTCGTCCTCGTGGCCACCGCGGAGGACGACGAGAAGGACTCGTACATACCGAATCCGATCCTGGAGCGAGTTCTGCGCTCGGCGATGAACAAACCGGAGACCGCGCAAGTTCTTCGGGAAATCAGAAGCCTTCAGGAGGCAGAGATGAATCGAGAGAATTGTACCGCTACCAAATTCCAGCAACAGACTCTCCCGCTGAAGAGCGAGGCCGACAGTGTCCCCGCGACTCCGTTCCAAGATCAGCTGAGAAGCGTGAACCCCATACCCATACCCGACACTATTAAACCCACGTTCGGAAGACAAAACTCGAACGAGTCTGTGGGATCTCTGTCGGACAAGAAATTATGCGGTTCGTACGGGAACGAGGGGCAAGACGTCGTCCGAGAGACTTATCCGGGACTGCCGAACGTCTCCAAACCGCCGACGTCGTATTCGCCTCAACTTCAACAACAGATAAGATACTCCCAGAACGGGTACATGCCATATTTGCAGTCTCAGTCGGCTTATCCCCAGGCGCAAACGTCTCACCCGAGGAATCAGGGCATTCCCCTGTCTCAAACTCAGAAGCCAGCCAGTCCTTACCCCACTCAGATGCACGGGCAGTACGTTCAGAACAACGTGCAGCAGCAGCAGAAAACTATGTGCCAAAAGAACAGCTATCAGACTTATTATCAACTGGAGCAGCAGCACAACCAGATGAACAAGCAGATGACCCAGCAGCAGCAGCAGCAACAGCAACAGCAACAGGCGAACATGAATCAGAGAATCACGAATCACAACGCGAGCCCGATAACGGTTCAGCAGCACTCGCAGCAACAGTTCTCGTATCCTCCGACGCAGTCGCCGAGTCCTTATCAAAATCAGTACAGCCACAGTTCCTATCAGGGTTGTTATCCCTATCAGTCCGTTCCTCAGCAGAACAGAATGAACCAGCCGCTTCCGCAGTATCAGCCGCCGCCCAACCCTCCGGCCTCAGCCTATCAGCAGCAACAAAACGTACAGACTTATCCGCAGAGACACGACGCCTATCAGAGGCAACCGCAGAAAGCTGATCAGCAAAACATTTTGGCACCCAATCAGACGTACCCGAACGCGTTGCAAAACGGTCAGATTCAGTCGAACATGAAGTACCCCACGTACCAGCATCCGCCGGTGTCGAAGCAGAGCAAACAGATGCACTTCGTGACCGCGCCGAAGAGCAACGGCCAGGTAGTCCAGAACACGTCGTCCTTGCAGAAACCCGCGGTCGGAGGTGCGAGGATCGCGCCTTGCCACCTCTGCCGGAAGAAACAGGTCACGGAGCCGGCTATCTACTGTTCAGATTGTGATTTCTACATGTCCCGTTTCCGGCCGAAAAACTGAACGTATTATACNGAAACGTGGCTACGCGAGCTGCAGGCGAAGCAAGCGGAGAGGAGAATGAAGAAGCAGGGCCCCCTCGATCAGGACATACCGAAAGTGAGATCGGGACCGACGATCTCGGGACCGACGATCGCTCGTCGGACGAGCGACTTGATGATGAACAGTCTCGGACAGAACTACGACCCGACCAGTCGCGACGTGCCCGACTGTCCCCGAGTCGTCTCCTCGGTGAAAGACATGGCGGCGAGGTTCGAGCAAATCAAATTGCAGCCCGTCGCGAAAACGGAGCCCGAACAGAAACTACCGAGTAAGCAGAACTGTGTTTCACCCTCTCCGTTGTCGGACGCCTCTCAAGACGTCCAAGACGACTCGAGGCCGATGAAACTCTCCACCGAGAACCTCGCGAACTTCGCCAAAACCGACGGTTCGAGCCAGTCGATCGTGAACTCGAGTTTCGAGTCCAGCTCCAGTCAGAACAGTTTCATCTCGAGCACGGCTCCGAGCAATCCCATGCAGACGCAGCAGAGCGGATTGAACCAAGCGATCATGTCGATGTCCTTGACGCTGCCGCACGAGAACGGCCTGCCCGTCGACTATCCCGAGGACGACATCAGCGAGGTCGCGATGCAGAACACCATTCAGAACACGACGATCCTGCCGAACGAAGAGGACATCGCGCCGAGGAAAGTGAAGCGTAGGATCGGAAAGAAGAAGAGCGTGTCGTTCTGCGATCAGGTCGTCCTCGTGGCCACCGCGGAGGACGACGAGAAGGACTCGTACATACCGAATCCGATCCTGGAGCGAGTTCTGCGCTCGGCGATGAACAAACCGGAGACCGCGCAAGTTCTTCGGGAAATCAGAAGCCTTCAGGAGGCAGAGATGAATCGAGAGAATTGTACCGCTACCAAATTCCAGCAACAGACTCTCCCGCTGAAGAGCGAGGCCGACAGTGTCCCCGCGACTCCGTTCCAAGATCAGCTGAGAAGCGTGAACCCCATACCCATACCCGACACTATTAAACCCACGTTCGGAAGACAAAACTCGAACGAGTCTGTGGGATCTCTGTCGGACAAGAAATTATGCGGTTCGTACGGGAACGAGGGGCAAGACGTCGTCCGAGAGACTTATCCGGGACTGCCGAACGTCTCCAAACCGCCGACGTCGTATTCGCCTCAACTTCAACAACAGATAAGATACTCCCAGAACGGGTACATGCCATATTTGCAGTCTCAGTCGGCTTATCCCCAGGCGCAAACGTCTCACCCGAGGAATCAGGGCATTCCCCTGTCTCAAACTCAGAAGCCAGCCAGTCCTTACCCCACTCAGATGCACGGGCAGTACGTTCAGAACAACGTGCAGCAGCAGCAGAAAACTATGTGCCAAAAGAACAGCTATCAGACTTATTATCAACTGGAGCAGCAGCACAACCAGATGAACAAGCAGATGACCCAGCAGCAGCAGCAGCAACAGCAACAGCAACAGGCGAACATGAATCAGAGAATCACGAATCACAACGCGAGCCCGATAACGGTTCAGCAGCACTCGCAGCAACAGTTCTCGTATCCTCCGACGCAGTCGCCGAGTCCTTATCAAAATCAGTACAGNGCAACAGCAACAGCAACAGGCGAACATGAGTCAGAGAATCACGAATCACAACGCGAGCCCGATAACGGTTCAGCAGCACTCGCAGCAACAATTCTCGTATCCTCCGACGCAGTCGCCGAGTCCTTATCAAAATCAGTACAGCCACAGTTCCTATCAGGGTTGTTATCCCTATCAGTCCGTTCCTCAGCAGAACAGAATGAACCAGCCGCTTCCGCAGTATCAGCCGCCGCCCAACCCTCCGGCCTCAGCCTATCAGCAGCAACAAAACGTACAGACTTATCCGCAGAGACACGACGCCTATCAGAGGCAACCGCAGAAAGCTGATCAGCAAAACATTTTGGCACCCAATCAGACGTACCCGAACGCGTTGCAAAACGGTCAGATTCAGTCGAACATGAAGTACCCCACGTACCAGCATCCGCCGGTGTCGAAGCAGAGCAAACAGATGCACTTCGTGACCGCGCCGAAGAGCAACGGCCAGGTAGTCCAGAACACGTCGTCCTTGCAGAAACCCGCGGTCGGAGGTGCGAGGATCGCGCCTTGCCACCTCTGCCGGAAGAAACAGGTCACGGAGCCGGCTATCTACTGTTCAGATTGTGATTTCTACATGTCCCGTTTCCGGCCGAAAAACTGAACGTATTATACGATACTACCCGAGCTCACTTTTCTCGTTACTTTTTGTCTTTCGAATGTTTTATTAATATTTCCACTAATTTAGCGTTAGGAACGTTCGTTAACTTTTAGTGAAGAAGAGATGTATCCGCTTTTGTACAAAGTTAGTCGTAGATTTTTATCATTAATCACTGGAGACCTTCGTCGTGCAGCTATTAACTATGTAATACGTGTACACTCGTAGCATCGTTAATCGTATACACTTTAGAGACATTTTGTAATTTATAGAGATAGTGAATGGCGTAGAAGTAACGTAGTTTCTTATATCGGTCGCGTTTTTATATACAACGTTTCGTGCTTCGTTTGTCGCAGTAACGTAGGGAATAAGTTCTTTTTAATATTGCATCGTTCTCACAATCTTCCGTTGTACATAGGTATCGTTTAAGTCTTTCTTTCTTTTTTTTTTTGTATAAAACTGTATTGACTTCTTAGGGAGTGTGCGTTTCATTCGGGAGAAAATGTTTAAGATTTGTGATACTAGCCATGCTACATAGAATCTTATCGTTAAACGTAGTATCGACCGTATCGAGTACGATCGCGTAGAATCGCACAAAGGAAGAAGCATGGAGAGAATATGATCTCTGAGACGTGAAAGCGTGAAGTTTTTATATTTTATGTTGATAGTTGTTATATACATATATATATAACTATTGTGTACGTACTTAACGATTACGTTGTCTATGTGCTAGATCGATGTACAAATCACCCCCCTGCCGCGCCGGATTTTATACATTTTTGTAATGAGTATTTTGTTTTAAAAATACTTGATTTCCTTCTCCCTTACGACAATGGAAATAAAGAGTCGTATATGAAGACTTGGCTTTTAAAAATTTATTACATCTATTCAACGTTTATACAAATTAGTTGTACATAGTATTGCTATTTTTAAACTTTAATTCTCGTGCCACTTGTCTTCATAATCTTCGATTAATAGAGATCTGTTCTGAAGCAATTTTGCAACAATGTCATCGGTCTCGTCTTCCAAACTTACCGATAACAGTGTGCACCTGTTTATTAGGAGGAAATTGGCATTCGTAGGACTTCGACCCTGTATATGATCGATCTCGTCCCCAACGCTAACCTACATAGTTAAAGTCTGATGTATTTCCAGTTGAAAATTGAACGCCTTTAACTTGATTGCAAAAATTCATACCATTACTCCCTTCTTCGTAGACTTTAATCCATTTACACGTATATTACTTCGGTAAAATTCTTTCTCCAATTTACTGAAACAAGACGGAACAAATCTATATGTATCAAGATTCTATACTTATTTCAGGTAGTATCAAGGGACGCAGTAGCGACCCGAAGGCGAGTTTGAGTCTGAAGGTTGCAGTTTGCTGTCGGATTTTTATTAGGGTATTAACTTACTTCCGCGACAGTCCAAACCCTGCTTTGGCGACGGCGTCCAAACGAAGGGATGGTATTTTAACTACGACCACCTTTGATTTATCTGTTTTCAAGTAATCGTCAACATCCAAGCTATCATCTTCGTCGTCCTCATCTTCATCCTTGTGTTTGCTCTAAAATAATAGATAGATGAATAATAGAACTGATATCCGAGTAACATGAAATCTTATAGAACTTATTAAAATTATTACTTGCTTTGTACTCTTCCCTTTGCTCTTGAACCTTTTAAACGTTAGGTTCAAGTTCCGTTCTGGATACGAACGACTCAAGTAAAAACACTTGAAACTGTTACTCGACCTATTCTCCGATGCGAAAGGCAAATGGATATTCGTACAGATCGTTCTTCGTCCGATATCAAAAATTCTTCTTGATATCATTTTTCAAAGCTGTTACAGCGTTATAAACCTTTGCAAAGCTTGAGGTCACATTAGGAACAAGTTACAAACAACATTTAACATTTATTTCGTTCTATATAAAACGAGTTTTATTCCACGAGAAGTTAGCAGAAGTCGGTCCCAGCCCAGGGGTTCTCAGATTTGCTCTCTACGCTTCTCCTTTCATTACGACTGTCACGTGACCAAGACTGAGTCACGTGACGCGTGCGATGCTTAGAAGGAAAGTGTCAGCTCTTTTAGAAATTTCCAGTGGGAAAATCGTTTACAATAAATTAAGGGAAGCGAAAAATATGCGCAATATTCATGAAATAGCATTCGTCATGATCAGAAGACAGATGTGCAAAGTATTATGCTTTCATTCGTCTAAGCGTCGCTCTCGTCATGTGATCCAGCATCGGTCACGTGACTCAGTCGTGTCGCACGCTTTGGTTGGAAGGAGAAGCGTAGAGCAACTTTGAGAACCCCTCGAAGAAGAGGAGTGTGGTTTGATAGTTTTTCGAACGCGACCACCCATCGTCGATGGAGGGAGTTTCGGAGCACCCAGTGAAATTAGTTGCGGACGTCCGTGAAGACGCGGTGAAAAGAAACGTACCGTATGCGCGAATTATCCGTTGATATATCAATGAACCGGGTTAGTTTTCGTGAAAAATTCGATCGCCAGTTCAACGCTCGCCGATAGCTCGACAACGCGGCGGTCGTTTCCCGCGCCCAACAAGCAGGCCGTGCTACGTGTTCAACAGCTTACGCGTAACCGCCAAAACTGCGGACAGAAACGCCATCTTATGCAAGGATGTGTTGACATTTTACTAAATCGGGCAAGATTACATGATCGTTAGACGTATTCGAGTCCGTACGACTCGAGATTTCAATATTCATAAATGTTAATAAACGCGTACGTCACCCGTGAACCGACCCGTCGACCGGTTTAATCGATACAACTCGATAATTATGTTGCTAACGGGAAATCGCGTTCACGGATTAGCTCTTCTGTTTAGCTTTGTGTTTACAAACAGACCGAACTGAATCGTTTCCGCCTGTTTCGCTGGGACCGCGAACGTTGACGCGACGCCGATTTATTTACGACGACACGTGATAATACGAATTAAACATGTTTTACGCGCATTTCGTGTTGGCCAAGAAAGGCCCGTTGGCGCGTATTTGGTTAGCCGCGCACTGGGACAAAAAGTTGACTAAAGCACACGTATTTGAAACGAACATCGAAAAGTCTGTGGACGGTATATTACAACCGAAGGTATTTGGAAGTTACATCTGTTTTACTTGTTTCTCGTTTCCGTCGCATCTTCGTACATCGTTTTGGTATTGTCACAGGTGAAAATGGCTTTGAGAACGTCGGGCCACTTGCTGCTGGGTGTAGTACGCATATATTCGAGGAAGGCCAAATACTTGTTGGCCGACTGCAATGAAGCCTTCGTCAAAATTAAAATGGCCTTCAGGCCCGGTATGGTGGATCTGCCAGAGGAGCACAGAGAAGCTGCTGTAACGGCCATCACGTTACCTGAAGTGTTTCATGACTTCGACACAGCAATGCCAGAACTAAAGTAAGTGAAATCTCCGAGCCAGTCGTAAGAAACAAATCCTTATTTTACAACTCTTGACCTCGTTTGCTACCGGCAAACTCTTATTTGGGACGACGATGTGTTGAAAAATATATCGTTGGTCTGTGGGCCAGACCTTTTTGAACGCGTTAATCTGTAACGATATTTTATTACAGAGACGTCGACATCGAGGCACAATTTAGCTTGAACCAATCGCGAGCAGAGGAAATAACCATGAGAGAGGATTACGGTAGTTTAGCTTTGGTTACGCACGATCAGGGATTTGGTGACATGAGTTTCGATGCAGAACCGCCAGAATTATTAAGACACGCTGGTAACGTGGAACCTTCATTAGACCAGGTATTTTTTTTAATACATTTCGTTGATATTAAAAACTAATTGAGTTTGAAATGAAATCTATGTTCGTTTTGTAGACGCATATGTTGTTCACCGACGGTCCAGGAATCGAAGCGTCTCTAGAGCAAAAAGAAAAGGAACCTGTACCAGGTCCGTCGGTAACGGCGCAAGCCATGGACATAGACATGCCTATTAGGGACGATGGTTTCGGTGGTCATCTCGGTCAAGACATCATATCCGGGGGTCTGTTCGAGGGCGGCTTGTTCGACGAAGCACCTATGGGCGAAGTACCTGTACCCGAGGTCAGCGCGATAACGGAAACGCAAGAACCAGGTGTCGTCCCTGCCGCGCCGTCTGTGCACGACGAGTCGGAAGAAGAAATGGGAGACCGTTTCGGAGGCCCGGCCTCGCCAATGGGAGGAATGAGCTCCGACGAATCTCGGCCCGCGACCCCGGCCGCGTCCGAAGAAATCGAAGGAAGAATAAGCGTGGCGAGTCGGCGTTTCACTCCGGCCCCACAGACTGTCCCCGAGGAACGGCCGATGGAAGCCATTGAAGAAGCTCCGCCGCAGGATCAGACCACGTTGTTGCACGACGAGGAGGAGAGCTTCGCCTTGGCGCCCGTCGACGCGTCTGCCTTAAAAGGATTCACGAAGGCGAAACGCAAGCGCAAGCTCATCGTGGACGAAGTGAAGAACATCTCCGGCGAAGAGATGAAGGCACAGTTGTCGGACACCAGCGATATCATCACGACGCTGGATCTGGCACCGCCTACGAAAAGATTGATGCACTGGAAGGAAACTGGCGGAGTCGAAAAGCTGTTCGCTCTCCCGGGCAGACCGATACCGGCTCGCGTGTTGTTCAAGAATTATCAGCGACATTTGACCAGCAAGTCTTACGACCACGAGGACTTCGGTCGTATAGCCGGCGAAGAGGACGGCATGCCCTTGGAACAGATGAGGGAACCCGTGGAAGCCGACGCGTTCGAACAGAGCATTCTCAGCAAACGCATGTCCCGCAAACGAAAAGCACCGGCAGACGAAGAAGTAAGTTATCGTTCGCACTTCCGAGTAAACTCAACAGACAAAAATATTCGTCGATTTTGTCAAAATGTGTCCTGTTCTAATTTACAGGTAAAACCAGCACCTCCGGCACCGGTACCTGCTCCGGTAGAAGTAGCCACCGAAGCAGTCGAAGTCCCGAGCATAGTTGCCCAAACGAGCATACCTCCCGCGGAGTCGCCAGTACCTCAGCCCGAGGTGTCGTTGCCAACGGCGGAACCGTCGGTGTCCGACGTTAGCAGCGTCGTGCAACCCATGGAAGACGTAGAAATGACTCCTCAAGCCATCGAAACATCCGTGATTCAAGAAGTTCCTCAACCCCCTCCTACCGAAGCTGCCGCGGCAGCTGCCGAAGAGTCGGTTGCCCCACCCGTTTCAGTAGAACCGGAAGCTACTCCCGCGCCCGCCTCTGAGATGCCTCAAATGGAGAACATGGGTTACGATCAGGTAAAGTCCGTTCTCCAACGAGAAACGTTCTTCCAAACGCTGAAATTGAAAATTATGGATCTAAAAAAGTGTTGATTAATTTTGATGTATGCAACAGGCGCAACCTCAAGTACCGTACGTAGGATACGATGAACAACCTCAACTGCCCCACACACCCGCTATATCAGAGAGAGGACCAGCGACACCATGGAATCACGAGGACTACGAATTCCCTCCGTCGGTCGGACCTGTAAGTTTCTTCGTTCGCTTATAATTAAATGTATTGGGTCGGCGACTAAGTGATTGCGAATTTTATATAAGAAATCTGTCGACAAAACCCGCAATCAATAAAACCAATACAACGATAAGAACAGAGGTATGTAATTCGCTCGTTTCGTTTTTACAGCAAGAAGAACAACAAGTCGACGAAACTTACGAGCAGTTCGAAGAGCGAGTTCTCAACAAGAGGGCTGCGCACATGTATCACGTCATCAAAAGTAAACTAGATACCAAAGATAGGCTTACACTATCGGAAATGGCGTACAAGAACAATCGCAAGCAGGTGCGTATCACACCTTAGAGTTCGCTCTTCGCAAATAACTGTGATTCATATTGTATCGTGTCTATCCGTTTGGTTTCAGGTTGCACAAAAATTCTACACGTTGTTAGTCCTGAAGAAGTTCCAAGTGTTGGAACTGAATCAAGAATCCCCGTACGCTGACATCTCGGTCAGCAAAGGACCAAAATTCGAGACCCCGGCGTTATAAAAAACTATTAGGTACTTCTTACTTTACGTTTACTGTTAAAAATACCGCGGGGAGAGGATTTATGGTTATTTTTAACCGTGCATGAATCGTGCGATTTATCAAAATTCATTTGAAAACTGTAAAATAATATATAAAGCTCTATAGTAATATCTCGGATCTTCAAGGAAGAATTTTATAAATCATGTTTTAGAATCCTGGTACAGGAAACGTATACGTTTTGTATAAATCGAAACAAGCGAAAGAAATTGTTGAAAGTTTCACGAGATTACGGTATAATTTAAATCTGTATGTATTATTCTGGAATGTTTAAAGTTCCATCACATAGAGAGATATTACGATCGTTTCTTCTTTCTGGATGCTTATTCATTAGTTACTGTTGTAAACAATTATTAATGGAAGAATCAAACGGATATTTGGGATAATACTTTTATGTATTGCAGTTATACTTTAGGGAGACACACGATTAATTTATTTTTCAAATTTATATAGATACTATTCTATTTTTTACTCGTAATCAGTATAGTTATTTTCTTTTTCATAACAAATTTATGACCCGGTATTGTTTAATAATCATGAATAACATTCCAAAGAGCATGGATTTAACACGGTCACGTCTTTACCTTCCGATTCTCATCGTCACGTAAGAATTGCTTTAGCATGTTTCGAAGTGAATTCGTTGAACATTGGTTGAAAGGAAGGTAGAGATCGATCGACGCTGCTATTCTCTCTAAGGAACCTATTAGCGCTGTGGTTTGTAATTTACTTGACAATTATCGTAAAGAATGTTCCATAATTTANCCATGTTTTAGAATCCTGGTACGGGAAACGTATACGTTTTGTATAAATCGAAACAAGCGAAAGAAATCATTGTTGAAAGTTTCACGAGATTACGGTATAATTTAAATCTGTATGTATTATTCTGGAATGTTTAAAGTTCCATCGCATCGAGAGATATTACGATCGTTTCTTCTTTCTGGATGCTTATTCATTAGTTACTGTTGTAAACAATTATTAATGGAAGAATCAAACGGATATTTGGGATAATACTTTTATGTATTGCAGTTATACTTTAGAGAGACACACGATTAATTTATTTTCAAATTTATATAGATACTATTGTATTTTTTACTCGTAATCAGTATAGTTATTTTCTTTTTCATAACAAATTTATGACCCGGTATTGTTTAATAATCATGAATAACATTCCAAAGAGCATGGATTTAACACGGTCACGTCTTTACCTTCCGATTCTCATCGTAGAATTGCTTTAGCATGTTTCGAAGTGAATTCGTTGAACGTTGAACGTTGAAAGGAAGGTAGAGATCGATCGACACTGCTATTCTCTCTAAGGAACCTATTAGCGCTGTGGTTTGTAATTTACTTGACAATTATCGTAAAGAATGTTCCATAATTTATTGTTATGTACGTATACCTGTTGTATATCATGGGATACGAGTGTTATATCATGTTTAAAAAAAAAAGCTATATTTTATCAAACTGACGTGGAAAATTTTCGGAAACAATCATATTACATTGTAAATACTACGCACGCATGGCAAGCACAGCGGACCGTCGTTAAAACGCGCACGTTATATCTTCTTAAAAGAGGCGTGTCATGAAAAAGAAATCGACTGCTGCAACGTATTACTGGTTGTAAATAGTGTCGCGATTCACTAATCGATATAATCATCTGTTTATAAAATAAAATGGGAAGCTACTGTACTATTTTCTTTGAAATTCGGACTCTTAAAGTACATATCACATAATACTTAAAAATATTAATCCATTATTTTCCATTAATAAACTGTGTTACATACGTATTAGAATCTATTAATTTAACGAGAGAAAACTAATATCTTAATTTTTAAACACTACTTTCTTAAATGTGTGTAAAGGCTGGTACACACGCGCGTGAAAAGGATCATGACGAGGTATATTTTTTTTATAACACGTGTAACCATTGTATTAAATATATTTAAAGAGCGTTAATTCTTAAGTTAACAGATCCGAAGGTGTTATTTTTTTAATCACGAAAATCACGCTTTGAGAACGTATTACGTTTAGTGTATGTTTAAAAACACTTTCCTGTTTGTTTAATTAGGAAATAGGCATGCATACGACATGAATCAAAGAAAAAAAGAATAATTTCTTTAATGTCATCGTACTATTGTTAGGAATGTGGAAGAAATTACAACAAATTTTTACGTGCAAAGGCATTGTTTTATTCATTACCAGCAAGTATCTAAATGTAATACAAACTTAACGTATCGTTATTGTAATTACATCAGAACGTCTGTTTCGTCTGCGAACATCGTGTTCGCAGTAAAGAATAATTTAATTCCTTCTCATACAACGAACCATATGAAAAAAGAAAAATGGTTAAATGCGCTTAGATTTTACTCTTCCAGTTCACCGGCTTCCATCGCTTCGCGGTAAGATTTGTCCTTCGATCGTTCCGGATCCAGTTTGATCATATCGTCGATTCGGAGAATAGTGATCGCTGCTTCTGTAGCGAATTTCAGTGATTTTATTTTTGAAATCGCCGGTTCCAATACCCCGACTTTCTTGTTATCTTTGATAGTACCCTCGAGCAGGTCCAAGCCGACCCTAGAAAACAATATAAAAAAAACATATTAAGAGCTTTTGTTCACGTTTCGTTAATTTTGTTAAGACTTACCATTTCAAATCTGCAAGATCTGCTTTCGTTTGACTGGAATTGTGGTAAGCGCGCAATTTAGCGACGAGGTCCGTGGCGTCCTGTGCCGCGTTCACCGCCAACGTTTTCGGTATAACGAGTAACGATCTGGCGAACTCAGCGATGGCCAATTGTTCTCGAGAACTCTGTAAAATATAAATGAAATTTTAACCAAATTTTAACTCAGTCGTTGTTTAACTAAAATCTACTCGTACGCCAAATTTTAGATCAGATCGCGAAGGAACTTACCAAGGAGGTAGCGAAATTTTCAAGGTAAATCGAAAGCGCTGCTTCGACGCAGCCGCCTCCTGCGACCACGCTTTTACTTTCCAAAACTCGTTTCACCGTGCACAGCGCATCGTGCACGGATCGTTCCATCTCGTCGCAGTAATAATCGTTAGGTCCACGCAGTATTATAGAACTCGCCGTCCTTGCCTTCGGCCTGTCATAAATCGAATTCAATAATCTGACTATAACGAATTTGACTCGCAAATTCTATTGATACTCGTCCCGAAAGTTCGTGCCGAGTTTTGGCAGATGGTATCGGGGCAGGTGTTTGTCAGAATGATTAAAAACCAATTCTCTAAATCTTCCATAAAAATCGGCAAAAACATTCTGGACAATCCGATATATTTATATAAATTTGAGACGAACCCTTTGATAAGAATCAGCTCGTCGTCGCAAACCATTTCTTGCACGACTTCAGCCGCTTCCCCGAGGAAACTCGAGTCGAAGCTCTCCTCTCCTTCCATGTTGGTCAAAGAAGTAAGAAACTGCGCGCCCGTAGCCTTTGCAATCCTCTTCAAATCTACCTTCTTACATCTTCGGACCGCCATCGCTTTAGCTTCTATGAAATACTGCAAAAAGAGATGACTGCGGATAAGACGAAAGACATTGTACGAAATTATAATTACTGGGAACGCATACCTTTAGGCAAAGATCGTCGATTCCTCCGGATACGAGAACGACGTTCGTACCCGCCGCGATAATTTTCTGAATACGTTCCTTCGTAATGTCCACTTCGCGTTGTCGCACGGCTTCCAACTTCTCGGGGTCCGTGATCAACACTTCGACGCCCAATTTCATTTTCGTCTTCTGCAGGGAGAAGTCCAAGCAAGCGATCTTCGCGTTCACTATTCTCTTCTGCATCGCCTGCGAGGCTACGGTACAATTCAGCGCGTAGCCCTGTACCAACACAGACTCCCTGACGCTCTTTCCATGGGCCTTTAAAACATTGACTGCTTTTATGGGATACAGAAATCCTCCTTTGCCGTCATTGATTTTTATCGCGCTCGCTGCGTCGACGACCATGTTGCCAAAGAAATCGGCGTCACTGTTATTCGTTTATTAAAGAAATACCACGGTAAAAATAATGTAAACGCGTTTGATCGGGAAAAGGATACGCTCCAATGATTTTACTGGACATGGAAGTTTTCGCTACGTTCACTAAGCAGTCTCTTCCAAGCTCGTCTACGCTGACCGTTAGATGCTCCTGAATGTATCTGCAGGCTTCTCTGTAATATAAATGACAAATGTTTTTTACGTTCTCAAACGTATTGCGCGTATTTGTACTTACTTGCAGGCAAGCCTGTAACCACTGATCACAGACGTCGGGTGAATCTTTTGCTTTACAAGTTCATCTGCGTTTTTCAATAGCTCAGCAGCGACTATTACCTGTTGGAACAAAATGTTCATATTAATTTCACAAGACTCCACGCGTTGAACGATGAAATGAACTTACCACCGACGTGGTTCCATCTCCAACTTCCTCGTCCTGCAGTTGAGCTAATTCTACCAAAACTCTTGCAGCTGGGTGTTCGACTTCGAGCAAGCGTAAGATAGTCGCTCCGTCATTTGTGACGGTAACGTCCTACAATATTAATAAAGATATTGATTAAAAATGATTCGCATACACTTAATTATACACTCGACGTTAATGTTTGCTTACGCCAATGTCATCCACGAGCATTTTGTCCAAGCCAACGGGGCCCAGGGAACTTTTAACGATATTTGCAATTGCACAAGCAGCCATAACTAGAAAAGAACATTTAACATTGTTTTATTTTCACGAGCTTCGGGCACTTTGTAGAGTAATTAAACAAGTATCAGATCAATCGCGAAGAGTAACCAAATTTGACATGGACAGAGCGTGTTTGTTACGTACCGTTTTGCGTTCTTACGGGCGCTCCGAATTGTCGGACACCGCCAACGGCTAAAGGGCTAGCTATTGTCGACATTTTTCAACGATTGTTTCAATACTTTCTATAATATTGTAACTGAACGACGATCGAGAACTTTGATTGCCAGAAAGCGGTCCGCGTGCGGGTCTCTAACGAGGATGACTCGATGGCGATCAGCGACGCCGCCTATTCTTACTTCCTTTTAGGGGCAAGTTTGAGTGCGAGTTGAATCGTCGTGCTATATCCAAATCATGGACAAAATGTCCTTAGCCTGCCAGAAATAGATTTCTCTGAACGAGACGTCGCGAATTGTATATGTTTATTTGTAAGAATTTATAGAAATTTTAATTTCATAAGCGTTTTAGATTTAGGAAATAAAACGTCTGGCATTTGAACGTGTGGCGTCATCTAGCGGACAAAGTCTCGAACTAAGCGTTCTAGATTTACGAAGTAAAATGCCTGGCAATTGAACGCGTGGCGCCATCTAGCGGACCGAAGCCGCGAACTAAGCGTTCTGATTTACANCCATCTAGCGGACTGAAGCCGCAAACTAAGCGTTCTGATTTACACATTAAAAGGAAATACTTTTCCTGACAAGTTTCAGTCCCGATTTAGATTTTTATCACTATATCTCGGTTTTTGACGTCCCGATTTTGACAAAACCATAGGAGCATGTTCAAACAGGGTCTCTCCAAATGTCCCCGAAGTTTCATTGAGATATGTTAACGAATATGGTTGTAATAAATAAAAATCTAAATCGCGGTAAAGAAACTTGTCAGGAAAAGTATTTCTTTTTAATCCGTAAATCAGAATGCTTAGTTCGCGACTCCAGTCCGCTAGATGGCGCCACGCGTTCAATTGCCAGGCAAAACGAGACGATTTAGAAAGAAATGCAAATATCTCGGTTTTTGGCGTATCGATTTTGACAAAATTATAGAGGCATGTTCACAAAAGGCCTCTCTNCAATATATCTCGGTTTTTGACGTTCCGATTTTGACAAAACTATAGGAGCATGTTCAAACAGGGTCTCTCCAAATGTCCCCGAAGTTTCATTAAGATATATTCACGATTATGGTTGTAATGAATAAAAATCCAAATCGCGGCACTGAAACTTGTCAGGAAAAGTATTTCTTTTTAATCCGTAAATCAGAGTGCTTAGTTCGCGACTCCGGTCCGCTAGATGGCGCCACACGTTCAATTGCCAGACAAAACGAGACGATTTAGAAAAAAATGCAAATATCTCGGTTTTTGACGTACCGATCTTGACAAAATTATAGAGGCATGTTCACAAAAGGCCTCTCTAAATGTTCCCGAAGTTTCATTAAGATATGTTAACGAGTATGATTGATATAATTAAAATTCCAAATCGTGACTGAACTTGTCACGAAAATGATCTCTTTTTACTCCGTAAATCTAGGACGCTTAAAATATTAATTGATTTAGCAGGTCAAATTAGAATCGGGAGTCTTGAAGTTATTTATTAAAAGAATCATTTATTCTCTTATTGAATTCTTTATGCGATTATCATTCGTGTCTTCAGAGTAGTAGCACTTGTGTCTGAAGTTAGTTGCGTACAGTGATTGGCTTTTAAATCTTGTTTACGTTAAAGTTTGAGAGTTCGAAAGTAATGTGACTGACAAGTGTACATAANAAAATTATCTCTTTTTACTCCGTAAATCTAGGACGCTTAAAATATTAATTGATTTAGCAGGTCAAATTAGAATCGGGAGTCTTGAAGTTATTTATTAAAAGAATCATTTATTCTCTTATTGAATTCTTTATGCGATTATCATTCGTGTCTTCAGAGTAGTAGCACTTGTGTCTGAAGTTAGTTGCGTACAGTGATTGGCTTTTAAATCTTGTTTACGTTAAAGTTTGAGAGTTCGAAAGTAATGTGACTGACAAGTGTACATAATTAGTAGTGGTCAAGTGTGTTTCCGTAGAGATTCAGTAAAATGGTACGATATGCTGCGCTCAAGGGTTTGTACGACGTGGAAAAAACAATCGGGAGCGGAGGCTTCGCCAAAGTCAAGCTCGCTACCCACGTTGCGACCGGCGAAAAAGTGGCGATCAAAATAATGGACAAAACATCACTGGGCGTAGGTGGCCTTTAAACATTCGAAAACCAAGTACGATCTATTCTAACAGCTTCTCGAATCTTTAGGATGATCTGCCGAGGGTAAAACTGGAAGTGGAAGCCCTGAAAACCTTGTTACATCAACATATCTGTCGATTGTATCAAGTGATTGAAACGGAGAATCATTATTTCATGGTGATCGAGTATTGCTCAGGAGGAGAATTGTTCGACCACATCGGTAAACTCACACGGTTGTCTTCTTGTCATTTCCTGCAAGGGTGTTACATGAATTCCTTCTGCTTGCAGTTGAAAAGAACAGACTCTCTGAGTCAGAGTCACGAAAATTCTTTCGTCAAATCGTCTCTGCCGTAGCCTACTTGCATAGCTTGGGATATGCTCATCGTGACTTAAAACCAGTAAGTTGAATGTTTCTTTGATGATTCAAGGATTATGTGAGTGGCCAATGGTATCATTCTATGCATAGGAAAATGTGCTATTGGACAGGGAAGAGAATTTGAAGCTTATAGACTTTGGATTATGTGCAAAACCAAAAAATGGCATACAATCACATTTGCAAACATCCTGTGGATCTCCAACGTATGCTGCACCAGAACTTATACTGGGGAAAAAATATTTAGGTATCTCATCTTTAGATGTAGCATTCATCTATTGCAGATTAGATTAACATTTTTGCTCAACAGGTTCAGAGGTGGACGTTTGGAGCATGGGGGTTCTCCTCTACGCATTACTTTGTGGCTTCCTTCCCTTCGACGATAACAGTATAGAGAATTTATATAGAAAGATTCTTGTAAGGTTGTTCTCCACTTAATTTAACTGAATCTTGTCTCGAGCATAATTAACAGTAGCTTGATTCCAGAGCGGTAAATACAATGAACCAAGCTGGTTATCACCTAGTAGCAAGAGATTGATAAAAGCAATGCTGCAGGTAGATCCAAAAAAGAGAATTACTGTTCAGGAACTGTGCAATCATCAATGGATCACAACAGGATTTCTTAATCCAGTCTCGTTTGTACATAAAACCAATGTAAATGTTTTCCTCTTTCAATTTTCACCGATGTACGAGTATTGCAATCTTTTAATAAAGGAAATGAATTCACAGTTTGAAAAGGATGATGACGTGTTAAGCACGATGTCCGCGATATGCGGTGAACACGCATCAGATATATGGAAGAGGCTTTTGAAAAGCGACAGAACCGATTACAAAACTGCCACGTATCTCTTGCTTTTAGACCGGAAGCTTCGAGGACTTTCACTACGAATATCGTCTTCTGCAAAATCACAGTTTAAATCAGAGGTAAATAGGATATGTACTGGATCTTATGAGCTTCCGAGTATTACCTTGTGTTATTTCTGAAATTTACAGTGCGAAAGAGGAGGTAACAACATTATAACTAAACTTGATCGTTCTCCAAGAACCAGAGCTATAAGGTCACCAACAACCGACCCTACGTGTAAAGTTTTACCCAAAACTCCTGAAACTAGTAAGTTCCTCTTACGTTTTTATGTTTTTTTTAAAATAATATATCGTTTTAATTTACACAGCTGATCATTTTACGGAGCCGCAAGTACCTACCAGAAAACGGCTTAGGAGTAAAGACGAGGACGATGTCTGCTCCCCTGGTATGTTTTGCAAAGTGATATTTATTTTTGCAGCAATAATACATGGACATGTGTACTTTTTATCGCTATATATGACACTTGGTAAATAAAATTTTATTCTTAGTAGACTCCCCTCCCATTAGTACCGCTTTAGGTAATACATTTTCTAAAGTTTACTTCTAATTAGGTGATGCTAGCATCACCTAATTAGAAACTTTAATGAAAGTTTCCAAGTAGCATAAATTGCTGCAGCTGCGTGAAAAGCAGATAATTAGTCAGAGAAGAGCAACGACTTGTGAACAAACACAATTTCAAGTTACAAGTACCTAGAATTCTTTACCCCTTTCCCTTGGAAACGACATAGTAGCTTCCCGCTGGCTTCCGTCTCCTTACCTCCGTCTTCTGTCTCTCACGCGATTCGAATTTTGCTCACGAGAAGCAATCGATAATTAATAAAAATTCTTGCAGTTCCTGCGAAGAGAACCGCAGAAAGGGACAGGATCGTCGTTACCCCGACTAACGCTCAAGCACCCGAAAGTGGAGGGGAAAGAGTCAGGTATTTACGTTACGACATCGAAATAATTTTACTGACGATATTAAAAAGAAAATACGTTTAGGGGGTCGCAATCGTCTACACCGGGAAGTGCAAGGAAAGTTATAATGGGCCTGGAGCGCGGACTGAATCGCGTGCGCTGTGTCCTCACACCGAAACGGCGCGTGAAGAATGAAAACATCGATCCCGACCAGCCAAATGTACTTTCCGGAAAGGTTGGTACTCATTTACTCTTTCATCATCGTCATACAGATTGATTTTTATTATGTACTATTTTTTAAGGGTCTTTGTAACGTATCGTCCACGTCCAACGACGATCCGAAATACGTCCTCTCTCAACTGCGTCGTGCGCTTCGACGTAAAGGAATCATGTGCCACCAGAAAGGGTGAGTGTGAAACGTCTGAACATTTTAGCTTAAAACAATCGTGTAATTTTGTATTTCTTTAGATTTACCCTGCAAGGCGAGACGGAGGACAGCACTGAAGATATATCGCGGCCGATCACGTCGAGGAACGCGTGCTCCTTCGAGTTGGAAGTATGTTTGCTGGAGGGAGTGTCGGAGAAGAAATTGGTCGGCATTCGAAGGAAGAGATTGAAGGGCGACGCGTGGGTTTACAAACGGGTCTGCGAAGAAGTTCTAGCACTGGCGGCTGAGGACCTCTCCGCGGAACCGGAAGATTCGACAGAATCGAAATATCCTATATAAAGTCTTCCTAACACCTTCATACTTAATAATCATTTATAAATCATGAGAAAATACTATCCTATCTTGATCTCCATTAATTATCTCAACATAGGTAGCGTTATGTCCGATTCGGTAGATACTTGGCAGCTCTTTCGAACGTACCTGCACCGGGCGTTTTCTTCTTAGAAGGAATAATCAGGAAGAGGTTTATCACAAGAACACGAACTTGCAATTCCGGCGAGGATTAGATTGTGTAATATTTATACAGATATATAGATTATATTTTTTCCTGCATAGCAGTAAGAAGTTAACGATAAGAATATTTTTTATAAGGGTGCACCATGTATCAAATGTCTAACAATTATAAAAAAATAAAATGCTTCATTCATACTTTTTTTTTATGTGTACGCTCTGGCGATTGGAACTCGATCACTGAGCCTGCCACAAAGGAACTCGTCGGCCCTTCGCGTCGGGATATGTAAAGCTCCATTTCGCGTCCGCCGGGGATATAAAGTATCGCGGCTCGTTTGAACCCGCGGTATAGGAGCTACCATGGACAGGGACGGGTTATAAAATCACCACAAATCGATCAGCATAAAGTGGAGCCGCGTGCACTTTGGTTTACGGCAGTCAAACCGACCTTTTATCTCTGCCCGCTCAATAATCGGCGGCACTCGCGGCCAACCTTGGTCGAGCCTATTCCGGCGAGCGTTCGATCGCCGCACACTTACTTCCTCCCTCGAACATCGATCGAGACAAAGGGAGGTCCGGAGAAAATAGAGCCCTTCCACCGAAAGACGTAAACGCGCCGGGATAAAGACATTAAGATCTCCCTCTCGGCATTAGAACGAGCTAGAACGGGTCCGTACAACTTTTACGGCCGCTGTTCGTTTCACAAACAGTGCCAGATTTGAAGAAATGAATTATTCAATGATAAATCGACCCAGAACAAGATTTTTACGCGTCTCGGAATTCCGGAGTATCTCTCGCTTGGACGAAAGATAAATTTGTATTAATTAATTAATCATTGACACTAGCGAAAAAATTGTTATCTATCTCGAATAATTCAGTCGGAGGGTAAAAACTAGTAGACTTTTCCGTGCGAGACAAAGTCCGATAAGGCCGGCGCTGTTTAGTAATTCCTCCTCGGTGATAAAACGTAGATCGGCGCGCGCGAGCCACGAGATTTTTCATCCCCATAGAATCATACGCATCGAATCATTACGGGATCATTAACTCGATCCGAGTAATCGATTTTTCACCGAGGAGGAAGTCGCGAGCCGAGGCCCCCGGGCCGCGTGTTTTACGAGTCGCGGCCGGCCGATTAATTAAACGGGTTATTTCGCGAAATTAATCAAACGCCGCGGAGACAAAAACGCGCGGACGATATAAATGAAGCAGCCGCGCGAGACGCCGAGGCCCGAGTCGTCTCCGGGCATAAATTACAATTAACCGTAGCATGCGTGCGCGCGAGCGTCCGTTCGCGTGAGCGTTCCACGCACGTGCAACTTTACGGTATTAAATTCATCTTGCGGTTTTATCGCGCGAGGATCGCGCTAGAAGAGGAATGCCATCGGTTCCCTAAGCTAGATACGCGCGGCAGACCATTTTTTGCCCGATTCAATCGGGGACGTTAGCAAGCTAATAATTAAGCTGTCCGACGATCATTCCCTGGTAGCATTTCATTTTTGCGAGAGGCACGGATTTATTCCGCGAAAAACGTGGCTCGGCGAATAGAAATCGGCGGGACGTCCCAATTGCGGAGCAAAAGAATGAACCGGCCTCGCGACGTCGACGTTCCCCGGACAAGCTCGTTGAAACCGCGAGCAGTCGTTACAAATTATAATATAAATTCGAGGCACGCGAGGAGACGGGGCCTACCGATTTCTTATCCGGTCATCTACGTTACTTTACGCGCGATCGTTACGAACGGTCGTTGAGAGAAAAAAGGCGGCCGCGGCCCGAACGGAGTGCGCTTAAGCGTATACACGTTATTCACCACGTGCCCTTCGTTCTCGCCAATGGATCGAGTGTCGTACACCGGCTCGTACCAATTACCGTCTGGCCGCCGGTTAATTAAGGATTGGGGCAATGAGGCCCGGCGATGCAGTTTCCGTGATAATGATTATCTGCGACGGTAATTGAGCGAGCTGTTACGCCGGCGAGCAAACCGAGACACCGTGGAACGGGGGGGGGAATAAAGGAGGAACATCTGACCTCGCGCCTCCTCGCCCCGTGTCATCACTTTCCTCGTTTGAATTAAAAATGAATTAATTTTTATCATTGTTCACCGCTTCCGTCCTCTCGAATTAAATCCTCCAGTGGCCGCGCGCTGTTGCCCGGCCACGGATTAATCGTCTTCCTCCGAGGAAGCTCGGGGAGCGGCGGCGGCGAACAATTCCAGATAGGAAAGGAAATAATGGAACTGCAGGCGTTCGCCCGCGGGCAAAGGCGACTGACTGGACGACGACGCGACGCGAACGTGTGCGGATGCACGAGCGAGTTTCTTTCTGTACGCTCGTAGACGAAGAAAAGGTAAGGGTGGCACGCGCGGCCCGCTTCTATCGCTTCCGGGCATCAGCGTGCTCGCGAGCCGCGGCTAATTGCTCTTTAATGCAAGCGAGCGAGCGAGCGAACGAGCGAGCGTGCGAGCGGCCGTTGCTTTTCTCGAGACGCCGAGGAAAACTGACCGACGCGACGCTTCCCGAGATATAAGAAACGCGAGATACACGCGCGCCTGGTCCCTGGGATCGTCGTCACGCTTTACACCGCTCTACTTTCGAGAAGACTCATTCACGGGTCCACCCGTTCGTTTTAATTGCCACGGGATAACTGTGCTTCTGACGCCGATCGGATCACGGCCGATCGTCGGATAAGCGGTCCGATTAAATTACCGGGTGAGAACTTCCTTGTTTCCGCGGCATCGAAAAGCGTTTCCTCCGCGGGCAACGGTGAACCTCGATTATTTTTCCGACTCCTCGAATTTTTTTTCATTCCGGATCGAGACCGAAGCCGGGCACCGTCACGCGGCTTGCACGCGGAAGGGAAGGTAGGAAAGGCGAGGAGTGCTAATCATCCGGCTTACACGGTTCCTTTTTTTTTCAGGTCAGCCCCGGTTGTTTATTCGGTCCCATACGTACGCTGGCTGGAAAAATAAAGGGCAGAAAGCCCGATTCGCCGAGGCATGACCGGCGGAGAGCCCAGCAGAAGCTCATACATATGTAGACGGCTCCTGCGCTGGACACACCGCCGCGGGGAGAACCGTGGGGAGGGCCCTCCGGAAAAATGAATATGCACCCACGTAGGAGGGTATTATTTTATCAAATTTACTATCCCCGCCAGGTATTATGTACTTTTCCGTCGTCCATTCTTCACCGCGGACGTTAACGAGCCCCGCTCGAATTTTCCATTCGCGGACGTTTTCGGGAAACGACGGGGCCGTACAGCGATTCTCACTTGCGTCAAGAGGAAGTCGGACAGACTTTCGGGCCCGTCCCTGCGCTTCCGGGAGGCTTGACAAGGGTCTAATTACGAATCGACTGTTAGACGTTTTCGTGGAGTTCCATGCGGCGGGGGCCACTATAAAATTGCAGCCCCTTATCGTCGCAGAGGAAACGAGACATTAAATCGGGCCCGAGGGCGGGGGCGGACTGTGTTTCGGTGGGTGCGTCCGAGATTTCCTGTGTGGACTCTGGATGCTAGGAAGGACGACTTCCTACCTAGCGCGCAGGGCGCGTCCGTCGTGGCGTCATTGAACTAGATTTATTCGACGCAACGACGACGGACGGAATTTCGCGAACCTTTCGCTGGGGCCAGTGGATCAAATTCCTGTTGGAGTCGTTTCATTGGCACCCTCCGAGTTCCTCTCGAGCCTTGGCGAACCCGCGACGGGATATATATCGCGGTATCTAAACAACTTTATCATTAATGCAGCAGTAGCGGCGCATTACTAGGAATTTGTATATAATGGTGCTATGTACATATGTAATGCGCTGGCCCACACATAATGGCGATATCATAAGATACGAACCAATAGCGGCAATTGTATGGAAATATGTATCTATGAATGAAGACACTTTCATTTATGAAACCAGATACTTATGTACCGGACACGGGCGTTGTAACATCCTGCTATTATGTGTCCTTACCTACTCGTCCCGTCCTCTTCTCCGCCGACTCCTTCCACGTCTCCTCTCTCTCTCTCCCTCCGCCTCCTCTTTCGACTTCGTGGATCCACCTTTGGCCACCGTCATACGCTCTTATAGATCGGACCTCGCTAGCTTTATGGTGCATATCGATCGGTCGATTATTTATGAAAAAATACCGGCGGACCTCGCGACGGAGATAAGTGGAACGCGCAAAACGAAAACGTTCATTCATGACGTCGCGAAGTCCTGCGAGCCGGAGCGACGAGTCGGAAGGGACGAGCCAGCAACCCTTCGCCGGAGGAGGTGGCGGAGGAGGAAGAAGGCTGGCGAAAGAGGCGAGTGGAGGGAACAAGGGAAAGGAAAAAACGAGGCTGAATGCGGTGACTGTGACGCTTTCCGGTCAGGTGCCGCCCTGACGATCCTTCTCCTACCGACGTCCACTTGGGTCTGCTCATTCACTTACTTTTACCCTTGCCTTCCCCTCGGTCTCTTCCTCCTGTTCGAAAGAGGGGCGAACCGACCAGCTACAGAGACTCTCGAAGAAAACGCAGTCTCGACTGTTTTGCGATTCATCTGAATTTAGAATCGGAGACCAGAGACTCCTCGTAATTTTCGTTCGCGGAGGCAGTGACCGGTGGAAGGCAAACGAATTTCACCGGTCAGCGAGGCGACGGTCCGCTTCAGGAAGAAGACAGCGACGCGTTTCTTTCTATTTACCGCGTTATTACCGTCGTAATTATCGCGTGGCTTCGGGTGCCCATTGTCACAATGGGCGTCCGGAGTTTCCCTAAGACTATCGTACCGAAAATCTCTCGCCGGCCAACCAACTCCTCGCCGGCTTCCTGCCCGCGACGGACAACGATTATTCGTCGCAGCGGCAGGCGTAAATTTCGTTAGCGAGAAGGACGGAGAGAGGAAAATTAGAGGCGAACTTTCCATCCTGCGGCGACGGTCAAAGGTACTCGACTTCTCTCCTCGCAATTACTCCGAATAATCTATGTACAACGTAACGATTAACGGTGGTTCAGTTTTTCAAGCCGTTGGAAGCGATGATCTTGCACCTCTTTGTAGTTCCTGCGCGATTATCCTACCGAAAAATCTCTTTCTCTCCGTTCCGTGGTCCGTCGCCGGTGGACTTCCTGTGGCCGGGTGGACAATGACCAGCACTTGCCGCAATGGCAACGGGGCAGACGCACTCCTAATATCTGCTCGGCCGATCTAGTTCGCGGAAGCAGGGGCGATACCGGCGTATAAATGTACGTAAGTACATACATGCACGCGCTCGTACCTGCGGCGACCGGCGAGAGTCATCCATGAGCGTCCACCGTGTGTACGTGTATATGCGCTCTTCTTTCTCTCCGCTCCTTCCTGTTCCCTTCGATTCGCGTGCTATCGCCCAGCTTTCCCGGCCGTTCTCTCTCGCCGCGGAGCGAGTTTTAAAAATCATAAAAAATCCTATTCCTCATCCCCTGTCGGCCGATCACTTTCCCGTCGAAGATCCCGTCGTCGAACACGGAGGTGAGCAATCTCGAAAGAGTCACCTGTCTCGTTCGGTCCCAGGTGGTCGGGTTTGCATGCCGTCTTCTCCTCCGCTTCCTAGAGCGTGCATCCCCACAACGGACACGCGTGACGCGCAACGCTCACGGCCCGGGAGGACTCGTGCTATCGTCGCGCGCGAGGAGACGCGAGGAGCGATCGAACGTGGGCGAGGCAGGGAAGCGGGAGCGTGCGGGGGTGGAACACCTCCGGAGAGGGTTTCTGGAAGGAGGATATGATGGCTCGTGGCGTTATGCTCCGCGAGCTGTTATGCTCCTCGGGCACCACCGGACCATAAGCGAGGCTACTTCGCTCCCGTACGCTCGGCGCAACAGCCGCCACGTTTCTTGTTATATTAGCGCAACGGCGTCGCACGAACAAACTTCCGACCCGTGCTCCTCTTTCACCCGACTCCTCTACAGGTTACTCTCGTTCTTCAAACAGTTCGACGTCGATTGAACGGTCAGGATTTAATAAAATACTAATTCCGGACGAAACTAAATGTAAACGCCCAGTTTATTTTTTAGATATCATTCATATTTTAACGGTGGACCTATACTTTGCGACAAGAGTAAAGAAACTTACCTTGATCATTGAGTACGACTAGAGAAATACTTACGAAATGTACGGAGAGGTCGACGTCACGATGACCCAGAGTGGCCGTGCGATTCCGCTGGCAGCGGAGAATTTATCGGAGTCGGACGCCAATGGATCTAGGCACGAGCCACGAGTCTGCGTCGAATATGCCTCACAGTCTCTGACCCGCAGTTCCTCTCGCGGTGTACAGTGTTCCGGGGGGAGGTGTACGACGGCGGAGGATGGCGCGCGCGCGAGAGGAAAGGGGGTGTGCTTCAGCATGCGTAAGGAGCGTTGTCGGCGTTATGCACGGGGCCCGTGAGGCCGGCCTGAAACGAGCGAATAAGAAAGTAGTTAAGGCCTCGAGCGGCGGTGGTGGTTGCGCGGATCCGAGGCATTAGTTTGCCGCAGGGAGAGAAGGAGGAGAGGGCCGACAGAGGGAGAGGCCTTCTGCCACGCGCTGCCTGTCTCTCCTCTCTCTTCCGATGCGCCTCTCTCCCCCGCCCCCTCGCTTCCTCCTCCCTGGCTCGATCGAGCCGTCATTACGCTCTTTTTAATTTAGCCTTTTTCTACTCCCGGTCTGCCTACCTTCTGTCTTATACTACTCGCACGTACGCTCATCTCTCCCCGGCGGCGTTTTTTTCTACGAGTTCTACGATGCCCAAAGCGTAGGTAGCTCCTATATGGATCGAGCCGTTCCTTCTCTCTCTCTCTCTCTCTCTCTCGTTCGGGGCCCCTACCAGCGGTCTCTTCGTGCCATTCCATCATCTAGCCCGAGCGATCATCCTCCGTGCCGCAATGTGTAACGACGACTCGTCGTCACACTCTGCTTGCCTGCGCACACGATAATTGCCCTCATTATAGTTATTTAAAAAGCGCCTGCCGCCTCCTCGACGGCGATCGAGCCGCGATATAAGGCCGCGAGGCTCTCTAGCGCGCGCGCGCGCGCGCCCGCGCGAATTAATCGCGAGCCGATGGACAGGAGGAAGAGAGGCGAGAGGGAGACAGAGGAAAAAAAGAGGAGAAGAAAATTGCCGGCGTATGGTCGTGTGCCTTCCTCCTACGATCGTAACTCTGTCGCGTTACCATAGGCAGTTTCAACCTCGACCGTTCCTCCTCTTCTTCCTCTATGTTTCTCCCTCTCGCCTCCGCTGTTTTTTTCTTCTTTTTTTTTTTTCATTATCCGCCATAGCCAGGCCATTGTTCCGGTTTGGAGGTTTCAAACGAATGTGTACCTAGAGACCGGGCTCTCTCGGTCGTCGGCCGTTTCGACGCGGCGCAGATAAGGACGTGATTCTTTTATTAATTCCCGCTCCGTCTCCCTCGCTCCGACCGGTTGCAAAAAATGGGGATGACTCGTACGGCAGTTCCGTAATAAGAGATTAATGGGGTTTAATTAGCAAGTGGGCTCTCGCAATTATCATGTGCAATGAAAGTTTCCCGTAATTGGGGAATTAAATGCGCGGCGGCAGATAAATCGACGTAGATTATGCCGGGGGGTTGGGACCGTTCCTGTCCGCGGAGGCTCGTTAAACCGCGTTCGAGTCCTGCCACCGCGATCGCCAATTCGTTTTTCAAACGTTAACCCAGTGCCATTAGAAAACTCCGTTCGGCCCTCTCGCATTCCTGTTGCCGTTTTTAAAACGGAGCCGTATATACACGGGAAATATCTTCAGGTCGAACCGGTAGCAGTAAAACCGCGGCGCGGCCACTCGTTCGTGTCACGAACCGGCAGAATTCTGCTCGATGCTCCTGATTTTATGGTCCGGTTGGAACGCGGCTGTGTTGCGAATGTTGCAGCTTTTAGACACTTCGCGCGTTATTAACGGTTCTACCGCGAATCACGAGCCGTGCCNTGCGCGGCGGCAGATAAATCGACGTAGATTATGCCGGGGGGTTGGGACCGTTCCTGTCCGCGGAGGCTCGTTAAACCGCGTTCGAGTCCTGAGCCACCGCGATCGCCAATTCGTTTATTCAAACGTTAACCCAGTGCCATTAGAAAACTCCGTTCGGGCCTCTCGCATTCCTGTTGCCGTTTTTAAAACGGAGCCGTATATACACGGGAAATATCTTCAGGTCGAACCGGTAGCAGTAAAACCGCGGCGCGGCCACTCGTTCGTGTCACGAACCGGCAGAATTCTGCTCGATGCTCCTGATTTTATGGTCCGGTTGGAACGCGGCTGTGTTGCGAATGTTGCAGCTTTTAGACACTTCGCGCGTTATTAACGGTTCTACCGCGAATCACGAGCCGTGCCGTATTTGTGTAGACGTATATACGAACGTCGAGCACCGCCTCTAACGGTAAACCCCGCGGAGGAAATTCTACGGTGGCCGATAATTAAACGCTGTATATACAACCTTTCTCCCGCGTCGGATTGATAATCAAGATCCGAGTGGATGTCCCGGCCGCCTCCGTATTTTAATTGAATCCGCGCTGATTCCACCGCGCCGCCGCCNGACGTATATACGAACGTCGAGCACCGCCTCTAACGGTAAACCCCGCGGAGGAAATTCTACGGTGGCCGATAATTAAACGCTGTATATACAACCTTTCTCCCGCGTCGGATTGATAATCAAGATCCGAGTGGATGTCCCGGCCGCCTCCGTATTTTAATTGAATCCGCGCTGATTCCACCGCGCCGCCGCCGCGCCGTTTCTAACGAGTCCTCCTCGGTTTCTTCTTCGCGGACCAGCGTCGAGAAAAAGGCAGTAAACCGGGGAAAAACGAAATTATCGACGGGTTGCCAACGAGGAATTGATACTCGTGAATATTCGCGGGCTGCCGACGCGAGCGTACGTTCACCGCATAAATTATTCGCGCAATTTGCGAGGCGAATCTTTCGTTCGACTCGAATTTCTAATGTAACGGCCTGTACCGTTCGGGTATTAGCGAGCTTTTCATCGCCTCTGGCGCGTATTTCCGACCGTCTCATTTCCACGGGACTGATGGCCGGCAACGAATCTTCGAACGGACAGTCGTTCCTAGAAGACGAACAAGCGGTTCTTCTCGCGAATGTCTCGTACGTTCGAAGGGAAAAATTCTCACGAACCGGGGATCCAGATGATCGCGCTACGAAGAGTACGTACGTTCTGGTTACGACTTCCGCGGGGCCTTATCGTCCCGCGGACATCGTCCTCACGGTTTCGACGGCCGCGACGCGTGCGGTGCATTTTTACGGTCCCGCCTCCTCGAGAAAACCGAAGCCGCATTAAAAACGCTGCTTTATCATTTCATTGTTCGGCGTTTGACGGGTCGGGAGGTTAATCTCGGGCTAAAATAAACGGTCGGCCGGGCGAACGGTGAGCAAAAAGGAGGCCGGGGCACGGTGAAACTGCGTTTAGCCACGACACCGAAAGAAGCGGGAGCAGCAACATTCCGCAGGGCATAACTTAAGCGAGCCCTGAGCTCACGAAGAGAAGAGACGGGTCACGACGCCATGTGTGCGGCCTACCAACCACACCTACCACCTATTTATTTATGTCTACCTCACGGCTTTTTGTTCGTACCGTCGGGAAGAAGCTTTCATTGCGCCGTGAACAACGCGAACAATCGAGGAGAACCGCCTGCCCGGCCGGCTGCCCGCGCTGGAAAAATCCCCCTTCCCGTAGGAATCGGCCGGCCGACGCTGCCTTCGTGCCCGCCAACCCGTTTCGAATTATTTGTAAACCGGCGCGGAGAGGATTCTGCACGCGAGCGTGCCCTCGATTCCGGGGACGCCGCGTTTCCAGGGGAACAAATCCGGGAATACCTCGATTATCAGTTTACGTCGAAAGAGTTTGAGGAATTCCGACGGGTCTGCCGGAGGGATAAAGCGCGATGTTCGGTTTCCGGTGAGGAGATCTCTGCCGGGTGCCCGCGTTGGCCGGGGTCAGGTCCACGGTTTCTCTCTATCCGAGCTCCGCTGGACGTTTCTAAGGCCGGCGCGCAACGCCGTTCATGACTTAACACGGTGCTTGGGTTCGGGTGTGCTTTGGCGGTTTCAGCCTGCCGGGACAATGCCGCATTGTTTCATCGTCGTCGCTATCTAGTCGGCACGGTAGCGGGCCCGAACGATGTTTATTATCCTCTTGCGCAACAAAACAAAATGCCCCCGGTGTTATATTATCCTCCGGTTCGTGGTCGAATCAGTTTCCCATATAAAATCCACGGGCTACGTCGTAACTTCGAGCCGGCCACGACGAGAGCCGTGTGGTTCTGCCCTCTTCGGGGTGTCCTTGGTGCCGTTTAGTACTAGTAGTACGGCCGTTTCTCGGAAAACCCGGTTCAATTCCTCGAGGACTCGTATCGGGCCGAGCGGCGTTTCGGTATCTTTGAAAAGTATCTGCCGACCGCGGGGCCTTGGAAAATCTAACGATATCGCGGAGGAAGCGTTGTCGTCATCTCTGATAAACGACCGATTCCCCTTTAATTAGCTTGTTACTCGTTCGCGATTAGAACGGCGAGTAATTAAGGAAACTCTTCTGTATCTCACGCATCCCGGCGAACGCCCGAGCTGGACGAGGAAGAAAAAAGGAAAAAGAATTAGAAAAGCTTTAGTGGCCATTGTCCGAGCGGGTGAAAGCGAGTCGCGTTTTCAGATTTGATCTTCGATCAGCCTTGGCACGATTCGATGGACATCAACGCGGAGTTCCCCCGCCGCGAAAAAGGGAGGCGAGGAGGCGAGCACCGGTGGTTTTCTTATTTCCATGAAAATCGGCCGACGACAATGCCATTCCGGTGTTTTAAATGCAAATCCGCGAAAGGAAAAACCGTAAGGGCATTATAATTTATATTACTACATGTGGCAGCGGCACTTCCGCCGAGAGAGCATAGGCGCAGTTCCGGTCAGCTCGGCCTGGAGATCCTACAGCGCCAGATTATGAGCCCATGCCGCTTTTACAATGGATCGTCTGCCCCGACTCGTACGTCAGCGGGAATAATTTCGTTGCCGCGCGTGTGTTCGTGTCTGCACGTACGTTCGCCGTTCGCCGGTGCCCGTCGCCCGACGGAAAAGAAGAAAAGAATATCGCCGCGATCTCTCCCCTACCACCGGACGGGTAAAAGTTCCTGGCACGTGTTCGATGTTCTCGATAGATTCATCGCGGGTCCTCGATGATTGATAGTCCAACTTTTTCCCCGCTTCCTCGTACGCTCGACGATACGATTCTTTTCGTTTCTTAATCATTTTATGCCCGATATCGATCTCAATTAATATTCCTTACCGATACGCTCGCGCGACTACCGGATGACGATTGAATTGGAAAAGGGATTCAGACGGTTCTCTTTCAAGCCGTTTTTATTCGACTAAGTTCACACGACGAACTGACCATTTTTGACAAAGTCGACGATCCTCTGCACGGTGTTTTGGAAGCGGGCGAAGTACACTTTGGCCTCCCTCGACGACTTCGATTTGTAAATGGCAGACGCGTAGGCGGCCGTCAACTCGGTTACGAGTCTCCGGGCTCTCCTGGCGGCGACTTCGATCGAACCCGATGGCGTTTCAATGCCCTGCGCCGTCCTCACGATCTCATCTTTGATCAGCTTCACCAGCTGCTCGTCATCTTTCTCGGTCGACTTCCCCGTGACGATAATTCGGAAAACTCCTTTTATAGCTTCGTACGTATATGAAACGACGACACCTTCCCTGACGCTGCTGGTCGAGTCTTCTTTTTCGAGCCGAGCGATCAAATACAGATTTCTTAAAATATCAAAGAGTTTGGATCAAGAGTTTGTCACCTGATGCTCTGTCGTCGATCGACCGATCCGGATCGAGCGCGTCGGACCGCGGGAAGCCGCAGGCTAGAAGTACGATCGAGATCATAGCGATCTTGGCCATCCTTGGTCGAATTGACATTCGATTTTCTCATTTCATACGCTTTTTATAGGCGCCCGCTCCCCGTACTCGTCCGAAGTTATGCAAAATCGTAATTTACGTTCGCCGGACCGATCATTACGAACGTTCCCAAAGAGTATCATTAAAAGGAAAAGACAGAAGGGAAAGTGGAGCAGATGTGACGCAGGAAAGTATATTGTTTCGCGGGTGGCTCCGATTTTCACGTGGAGGGAGAAAAACCCAGTCTGCCGAGGAAAATTGCCCTGCACGTGAAAGTGCAAACATGGAAACGGTTCACGCGAGGATTCGTAGTTCCATGCATGGATCGAATAAAAATACTGATATTTCAGATCGTTGTCTTTGATCCCTTGGGCTTTCGTGGATCTCATCTTTCTGTACGCAGCGCCATTATAGTGACTTTGATCGAAGTACCACGTTTTAAGACACAATTGCATTATTAATTATTAAAGTAAATCGTTAAAGTTAAAATACGTGTATCATATCTTTAAGAAAAATTATATCATAATTCAATCATCAAACATTTCATTCCGACGTATTCGTGTAAAGAACAGTATTATTCGTCACACATTGCAGTGCTGTGTCATTTACACGTAATTCGCATTGAACTCTGCCGTACAGAGGAACAGCGCCGCGTAAAATTCAGCCGTGGCTAAATGAGAAACGCGACAGATTCGGTTCGCATGGAATAAAAACAATTGAAAAATCGGCGCGGGTTCCATAGCGTATCGGGCGATACTCCGGTAGGAGGACAGGCTCAACAAGTCGCCGGTTCCCCCTCGAAAAACGCAGAACCAGTGCCGATGCTAGCCGGCGGTAAAAGTGCGTGAACATAGGGAGGGAGTGCATCCAGCCATGATTCCTCTTCACCGATTTTTACCCCCTTCCTGTCCCCCTTGTACACCATACACTCCCCCATTGAAACGGCGGCCCGATGGCTCGCGATTAAAGGCTTGTGTGCAGTGGTTTCCAGAATTCGCGTTTCGCAAAGGACGTCCGTCAACTTTCACCGACGAATAAACCCGACGCCGCTATCTTAATACGATCGTGACGCTCATTAAAAATTATGGAAACTCCGGGACGGTCGTCGGTCGCGAGGAATAAAAATGTATAAGAACAGGGAACGTCGATCGCGCGATCGTTTCTCTAAGCAACGGCAACGAGTTTCGCGCGGGTTTTCGGGTTTTGCGCAACGCGAGATCCTCGGCGAGCGTTTATCGGTGGGGAAACGGCGTCCGATTAGGTCCGCTGTCGCAACGTCGTCGGCTAGAAAAAGCTGCACGCGAAAGGAGACGCTGCAGGATGTCGGGATAATACACATTATGGGCCGGTCATTATTACGCAGAAGCTCCTCTTTCTATGTACGTGCCGAGCCGGAAGGCCGACTCCCGCGTGTCTGCTTTTCCTGCATGAATGAAATGTAATTTAAGCTTACTCAAGTACCCGTATTTCCATTCATCCCACATATTCGCGTGTACGAGACTCCTACGTGGTTACGTCTCGTCGCCGTGAGGGACGCGCTCGAGACTCCTAATTCTTGAATCGTTTCAGGACTGGCCAGTCGTTCTATGAAACGTTCGAACGCGAGATACACGGGTTTCCCTCGAAAAATGTCGATCCATAAACGCGTCGGCGGCCGAGGCAACGACTGTGCGTTCCGGTGCCATCGATCACGATCTTATCATCGACACCCCCTTCGCGAGGGCTTTGGCGAGGGCTCGGTGCACGGTCCTCGGAGCCGGTGCACGCACGGAGGAGACGGAGTGAGGAGAGAGAAGAAGCAGCGAGTCTTTATTCTCGTATCAGCGACGAGGAACGATGGAAACGACGTGGCCTATTATAAGTCGATCGTGTGAGACACAATGATCAATGCCAACCGGAGTTGCGTCGAGAGCCGCTGAATGGTTTCTCTCGGTGCGGGATTATGGCACCGGGAGAGGGCCACCGAAGATCGACAGGGCCGATTACGTCCGCGATGACTTTAAGCCTCCTTTAAACGCTGCCATTCTTTTTCTCCGGGACCGGCTTGACCCCGTCTATCCCTGCGCTGATTTTCTGATTCCTCCTCTCTTTATTTTCTCCTCTTCGTTTTTTTTTCCCGCTCGCTCGCTTTCTTTCTTTGTTTCGGGCGTCGTCCTCGGCCTGTTACGTGGTACAATTCGTTGCACGAGCGTCCCGGAAACGGAGCACAGTCTCAGACGTGAGACACGAAGATTTCAATTGACGATGTCGAATTTTATTCGTCGGGAACGACGGGGCCTTAATGAACGGACCGACGCTGTCATAATAATGGGATTTCGATTACGTTTCGTGGGAGAATAAAGATTTCCACATCTAGGAAATCTCGGCTGCTTTCGATTCACCGTGAAGCCGGGGAAAAAAGGCAGCTGACTCACTACTCGGCCAGCTTCGCGAAGAGAAATCAGGCGACAAATCGATCGGCTCGGCTCGGTCCACCTGCCTTCCCCGCGTCGACCGGACCGAGACCGTGTCTCGACCGATTCATCACCGCTAATTACGAATCGACGTAGCGTAATTTTGACTAGAGAAGCGCGCGCTCGGTGGCCACGTAGGTGGGCAACGGCCAAATAATTTTACAAATTTCACGGTCCCTTTTTCCCTAGCGGAGGTCCCGCCGGATTTTTTTTTTTGCGTCGATTAAGCAGAACCGTTGAAACCCATGCCGAATCTCGTCTTCCTGTCCCACTGTTTCGAATTAACTCAGCAAAATCTCGTTTCTGGCAGCCCTGCGACGCAGCGCGCCCGTTCTAATGCCTCCCTTTCACTTCGGAATACCTCTCTCTTCGCGCCCGTCTCTTTCACTCCCTCGCTCTCTTTGTTACGTCGTTACGCAATATATATTGTATAATCGATTATCCAACGCGCACGAATTATGAATATTAATCGCGGACGGGTCATTTGCCAAAATGCTCGTCCCGTCGCCGGAGCAGAACGACCGAATCGCCGCTCGCCTCTTATTAATGAACGTCGACCGGCCACGTTTTCTTTCGTTAACGACGGGAATAAAAAGATCTACTTGGACATTTCCCCGCGAGTGAAAGGCAGAAAGAGACTATTAATGTTTGTTCGAGAACTGCTTCGGTTTTGCTTACGAAATGTAATTAAATACCGGAGCTCGCCCGAGGGACTCGTTAACGTGCCTTAACGACGCGATTTCACTCGCCGCGGATCGGTCCCGAAACGCCGCCGCCGCCGCGACCGCGAGCGGTGCATCAGTTTCCGCGGCTTTACGACGCGCGTCCACGTATCGTTTCATCGGGCTGAAAAAAGACATTTCGAGCGGGACGGTGTGCGCGATAGCACGGCTGCCCTGGCGGACGTCATAGACAAAGCCGGATTATTTTTCACGGTTGCAAAGGAAGCGCGCGGCGGTATTGTGCACGGGAGGCAAGCTGTAACAGGAACTAGTAACAATGGCCCGTACTTTTTGCCTTCTGTTCTTCGTGTTACACTGGTTTGACTGGACGCGCCGCGGAGATGAAGAACGACCGTGGAAGGTGCAGCCGTCGCATTAAGCAAATTTACGTAACCTCGTCGTCGTTTGTCCCTCCTATTATTATCCCGCTCGGGCATCGGATCCTTGAGGCACGGCTTTTAATTGTCTCATTGACGATTAAATTTCTCTAAGTCGCTTGACGACCAATTGGCGTTCGACTCGATTAGACATATTTTGTCGTTTACCCGCGATCGCGTCCTTGAGTCATTTTTACGTCGCCTCGCCGGGTATAGACGTAGATTTCAATTTACGTTTAAGCGTCGCGCGTAAAGGCCAATTAGAGCGATTAGAAAAAGGTGGCCGAGGTCGGGCGTAAGTCTGGCCGTGTCACGGCTAATAACGTTGTGATAGATAAAACCGGGAGCCGTATTGAAAAGGTCTTATTTAATCCGGGCGGCGCGGCGGCCGGTCCAGGACCGGGTCGTTTGCGAGCCGATTCAGGGGCGAATTATGGGCGTGCGCGCGGGGATTAATCACCGGACAGCGGCGCGTTACACGCGACACAGACACGCTCCCGTGCACCTACACGCGCGATTTACACGAGCTGGACACGGTACCGAGATACCCGGCCACGGACACGAGCCCGTGCAATTTCGAGCCACCACGCACTTACGCGGCTCGTATACACTGATCGACCCGATTCCGCGATTTGTCACGCCTCTTGTTCCACACCTAGCTTTCACTGCTCCGAGTATCAGAGGGGGCGGACGCCGAGTCATTGTACCCCCGGCTGGAAATCGTCGAGGAGGAATACGATTTTTTCGAACGACCGCACGATGATAAATCGTCGACTCTTTCGTCGTTACGAACGTGAAATTTCTAAAATCCGGACCGCGGGGATAATCGAGTAGTTCGATTTCCGGACAATTCAACCGCAAAACGATCGAGATATCGCCGATAGGCTCGATCCGCGAAAACGTAGAGAGCCGCGGCACAACACCGTATGAGCGCCGTGTCGATTCGGATCCCTCGGAACGTGTCCCGGCAATTTGTGCTACCCGATCGATATCTGGCGGTCGTTTTTAACAATGGGCATTAATATCGATCAGTCGTAAGGACGGTGCGCGGAGCCGTGTTCGGCCGCGCTTGATAAACCCGCTGAATTATCGCCTCTGCGACACCTTAACGCTTGTCCCGGCTACTTTACTGCCGCCGTTCCACTCTCGTTCTGCAGACACGTTTCTGTCATTACTGCCGGCCGATGGAATTCGACTTGTCTCTCTCGCGTTCGCGAATTTCCTTCGAATATCCCTTTTCGCAATTTGCATTTTGAACTTCGATGCCGCTGGCCGATAACGGGCGCCGGGGAGCTGACACGAACCTCGTCCCCGGTCAGCGATTCGTGCCGACTCGAAGCTCTCGGGCATTGATACAGGGCCGATAGTTCAGCTCTGATTCGCGGCGGCGGCGCGGAGCGGGCCAGCGGGAGGCTGCGATACTTTCTCTTAATTTATGATACAAAGAGAGGTGATAAGGCCGCTCGGCTCTGGGGGACGAAGCGCGTTCCCGGTCCGCGCGACACGTGAAACGTGTCGAAAGTAAGAGTCGATCGACCGGCCATCGATACCCCGAACCGTGCACAATTGATTCGTGACAAAATATTTTTCGAACTCCGCCCGATCGATTCCCCTCCGTCGAGGATCGTGAAAACCCGCGAACGAGCTCGCCGACGTCTAATCGATCTGCGATCGTTTTTTGATCAACGCGTAAACAGCGTCGTGTTCCCCGGTTTTTAATAACGTAAATCCGTGTCTCTCGTATCGGTCGGGATCTTATTAACGAGCGAGACGATAACAGCTTGTCGTCAATTAATAGAACGCAAGCGTTGCGTAAAGGCACCGATGCGATGGTGCGTGTAATTACGGCCGGGAAATTTATTACTTTTCTAACAAGACGAATTTAAACGGGGTACAGTGATAACGCTGTAATCCCAGTTCATCGGACGGAAGTAACGCGTGTTCGACGCGGGACGAGGCTGTAAATAAATGTTATCGAAGAATAAAGCGATTACAGGCCTAGGTGCAAAGAACTAGTTTACATAGGAAATAATATATCAAGTCGACGAGGGGAGGAACGGTAAAAAGAGGATCCGATCCGGTATCCAGCTATACGCGACCGCGCGTCGTTACGTATTTCGCTGACCGTTTCACCCCTTCGGAAACGAAGAAGTCCTGACGCGACGTCGGAAGCAAATATTTAAATTCTCGCAAGAACGACAGGAAGCGGCGGGGCAGAAAAAGTCCGGGCGGTGTTTGCTCGGTACGCCCTCGGAACTTCCGCAAGAACCTCCCCAGATGATCTCTCCGGAATCCGGTTAATTTTTCCTATCACTCGGGATAAAAAACAGCGTGGCGTCCACGTAATCCCGCGGCCGAGCTTCTTCTTCCCGTGGAATCGGGAGTCCTTGCCTTTCATCTCGCCACGTTCTTGCGCGCATTCCGCGAACGGCAAAACCGTCGCCTAGGAAATCGCGTCTCGCCGGCACCGTTCTTTAATTTAATCAAATCCGCCGTCGATGCGCCGACGACGCCCCTTTGTCTCTCTACGAAGATTTAATTTCGACGCTTGCCGGGCAAAAAGCGGGCAGGCACGTAAAAATGAATTCGCAAACGCGGTCGAACTGGAAACCGCTGGAAGAGCCGATGTTGCGGACGCGGGCCCCTCGGGGATGCCTCTGGATCCTTTTACAGCATGTTTCCGGTCGCGGAGGCCGCACGTGACTCCGATACTCTTCGCTTCACCGCGGCAGCTACCTGTCCCAATTTAATCTATCCCGGTGCCGCGGCCCCTCCTCGACCGGTGCCGATTACCGGGCCACGACCGCAGCCCGCCTCGTCTACACGTGTAAATAATACACCAGCGAGAATGCTAATACCGATATTACCGCGGCCTCATAGTAGCGCCCCCCGAATTATACGCCGTTCGATCGCCTCGGCCCAGGATCTCACACCTGAAATCGCTTTGGGTAATTCGTGATTCGATCAGCCGTGCCCACCCCTTCGCTCCCCGGCCAATTCGCTCGCTTTTTATAGCCCGGGCTTCTCCCCCTCGATTCGGAGATCTCGCTCCCTGTTTGCATTGCCCAGGAGATACGTTCGGACGCGTTTCTAAAGGTGCGTTTTGGTCCTCGCGAAAGACGTCGCGTCGCGTAGCCCTGCGACGCCAAAAAAATTTAATCTCTTGATAAAAATTTAGTTTAAATATGCAGTTAAAAAAGGGACATTAACTTCACTGTTTCTGCAAATTGAAAAATGAAATGATTATTCTTACTATTCCATACAAAAATACAAGTGTTTGATGGAATATAACAAAGCAGGGCTACGCGACGCGACATTTTTCGCAGAACCAAAACGCACCTTTAACCGAAGTCGCGAATCCTGCTAGAAGTCGTCTCGCGAGTCGCGTCTGAGATCGAGCCTTCATAAATCATTTGTCTCGGAAACGTTGCTCGGTGTCGGGCGAATTTTTCCACGGAGCCACGCACCCGCGGCCGCATAATCTGCGTCGCTCGGGGATACGTTTTCCTACCTGCACGATCGAACCCGACCCGTTAAAAGATGATTATGCAATTTACGAGGCGGCGGGGCAATTTACATCGGGAAGCTGTTTAGCCGGTGGCAAGGCAGCCGAGGATAACGGTGCGCGAGGACGAGAGGCGCGATGTCGCCGCGGATCGTGACTATGCTAATGACGGATCACCGGGCTCTCATTCATGAGAGGAGGAACGGGCTCAATGAACGCCGCGGCAAACTTGTACCGCCGGTCGCGGACCATTAATGAAATATGTAATTGTAAAACGACGACCGGCCGACTGACCAAGTCTGAAATCGGCGGCGAATAATTAAACCAGAAATCGATTTCCCGACACCCCGATCGATCACGCGTCACAGAAAGCGGTTATATCCTAGTTTCTTACCGATGCGAAAAATTGCGCGCGGTCACGCCTGGCGATCGCTCCCTTTTTGGCGAACCTGATGGAAACCACTTTCGTGTTCACCGGCGGGTGCCATCGATTATCCTCGAAAAGAGTTCGTTTTCGAGATTGTTTAATTACCGGCGGCTCGAGATCGTTTCTCCGGCCGAACGGACAGCGGCCGTGAGAGTTCTTAAATAATTTCACGGTGACGGAGTCGGCTTCGACTTCCGCGCGGAATCGACGAAACTCCGACGAGATGATCCCTTCGAGAATACGCGAGGCATTGACGAGCGAAACACGTCTGCGAGAATTTGAAACGGTCATTGTTCGAGCGCGGCGGCAAGAACGATCGAGTCCACGCGATCGATCGCGGGGTAGAATCACGGGTACGGCGACGACGTTTACCTAGAAGCACGCGGAGAAGCCCGAGCGGTTCGTCATGGTCCAGGGATCACAACCTCCGGCGCGTTCCCGGCGAACTAAAGAGAACCCTGTCGAAGCGAGGCGACGCGAGAGACAGGTGCGAGCGAACACCCTCGTTCCAGGCTTTTATCGCCGCTCCGTGCCACTGGAAACGATACCGCCGCCGCCGCCGCCTCTATCCTCCGTGCCACCTGCGGACAATCGCTGCCCTTTTCCCTCGATTTCCTCCGGATCATCGCGCGGTCGGCCCGCGCGGAGGCGAGCCTTTCTTTTTGCTCGCGGCACGGGATGAATTGCAGCTTCGCGCGTCCGCGACTTTGTTGCGACGACGGCCGCTGCGAGCGGCTAAAAATGTTTTTGTTGCTTGTAACTGCAGATCGTTGACTGAGATGTTACCCGCCCCGGCTCTCGCATACACTGCTTCTTTTTAGTTTTCAAATCGTAACAGACTTTTTTGTGCGCGCGGGAAAAAAGGGTTTCATTGAGTGATCCGTCGATCGGTATCGGATCCGCGGATCTGCACACAATGGCCCGGCGGCCGAATTCGCGGCCAAAGCAAATACGCGCGACGCCCGCGTCCGCCGAGGTAATTTCGCGGCATCGCCGACACGCGTCGACGATCGTATCGACGGACAGGTGCGTCCAGGTGCCGGCCCGTTTTTCAGAAAGCGTGCCGACGACAGGCCGGCTTCGAAAACTTTATCGGGGCCCCGTAACGCGGCCTGGAACGGGACCACGATCGCTATCTGAATTTGTTGCGATATAACTCGTTCGGTTATCGCCCGGCGCGATCTCGATTCGATAAATCCCCGTCGATTGAGTCATTATTACGTTTCGCGTGTTCATAGAAAAATTCGAGCCGCGTTCGAGAATTTTGCATAGTGATCGGCGGTCGAATCGNAACTCCGACGAGATGATCCCTTCGAGAATACGCGAGGCATTGACGAGCGAAACACGTCTGCGAGAATTTGAAACGGTCATTGTTCGAGCGCGGCGGCAAGAACGATCGAGTCCACGCGATCGATCGCGGGGTAGAATCACGGGTACGGCGACGACGTTTACCTAGAAGCACGCGGAGAAGCCCGAGCGGTTCGTCATGGTCCAGGGATCACAACCTCCGGCGCGTTCCCGGCGAACTAAAGAGAACCCTGTCGAAGCGAGGCGACGCGAGAGACAGGTGCGAGCGAACACCCTCGTTCCAGGCTTTTATCGCCGCTCCGTGCCACTGGAAACGATACCGCCGCCGCCGCCGCCTCTATCCTCCGTGCCACCTGCGGACAATCGCTGCCCTTTTCCCTCGATTTCCTCCGGATCATCGCGCGGTCGGCCCGCGCGGAGGCGAGCCTTTCTTTTTGCTCGCGGCACGGGATGAATTGCAGCTTCGCGCGTCCGCGACTTTGTTGCGACGACGGCCGCTGCGAGCGGCTAAAAATGTTTTTGTTGCTTGTAACTGCAGATCGTTGACTGAGATGTTACCCGCCCCGGCTCTCGCATACACTGCTTCTTTTTAGTTTTCAAATCGTAACAGACTTTTTTGTGCGCGCGGGAAAAAAGGGTTTCATTGAGTGATCCGTCGATCGGTATCGGATCCGCGGATCTGCACACAATGGCCCGGCGGCCGAATTCGCGGCCAAAGCAAATACGCGCGACGCCCGCGTCCGCCGAGGTAATTTCGCGGCATCGCCGACACGCGTCGACGATCGTATCGACGGACAGGTGCGTCCAGGTGCCGGCCCGTTTTTCAGAAAGCGTGCCGACGACAGGCCGGCTTCGAAAACTTTATCGGGGCCCCGTAACGCGGCCTGGAACGGGACCACGATCGCTATCTGAATTTGTTGCGATATAACTCGTTCGGTTATCGCCCGGCGCGATCTCGATTCGATAAATCCCCGTCGATTGAGTCATTATTACGTTTCGCGTGTTCATAGAAAAATTCGAACCGCGTTCGAGAATTTTGCATAGTGATCGGCGGTCGAATCGCCGGTCACATTTTTCCGTCGCCCCGATTCTCACAAGTGAGTCGGACGGATCGCGGGAATCGATCACGACTTAAGCGTTAAGTGATTTTCTTTCGACGCGGTAATAACTGGGGCTCGTTTCCCGGTAGAAACGGTCGGTTTTGCATCATTGTTTGCCGGCGTTTGTCGCGGTCATCATCCGTTAGAGGGAATCAGAATTCGCCGGGTTCCCGGTCGTGGGAGAGTCGTTCGATCTGGATCGCCACGAGACGGAATCGCTCCGGGTAACGCCGGCTCCGTTGGCGCGTACCTACCACCGGCGAGGAACCCGTGTCACGGTCACTTGACCAGCGGACCTGTTTAACGCTCAACAAAATCGACAAAGGAGTCTCGCGATCGACGACGTCGTATTCCGAACGAGCGATTCCGGCCCGAGATTCGTCGTAGAACGGAAACCGTAGTCGACGTCGCGTCGAGAGAAAAGAGAAACAATCCAGAGCGTCGGTTCGGACGCTTCCGCTCGAAACGAAAGTAGGGTGATACGTCTAACGGTGGGTCATCGTTTATACAAGAAAACGGAGGCGGCCGCGCGCAATTTTCACTTCGTTACGGGAGTGAAATTCCTTTTGCATGCGGCTGGCTTATTCCGTACGGAATCGCGTGCAAACGGTCGCGATGCGACCCGATAAATTTGCCGGTACGACGCGTGCGTGTGCTCCGGCACACGCGAACGGCCGGACCGGACGTAATTTCACGTTAGAACATCTTTTGCCTTTTCTCGAACGAGAATACGTATATACCGATCCCCGTCGAACGGAGTCGAAACCGCCGCGTTTCCGTGGGTACCTTTGAAAATATGGGATCCGTCCGCGAACGGGCACCGTCTCGGGGACCGACGAAAGCGGAAGCGGCCATGTCGGCGGCGACCAGGGCCCGGGGCCGGTGACGAAAGGGAGCCGAGACGAACAAAACGGAAAGAAAGCAGTAAAAAGCTTGCACGCGTCGAACGAGGAGAGAACGTCGCCGGCGGGCGGCCGGGGCCCGTTTCGACGGTCCGGGAGGGCAGCGGCTACGGCGGACGGCGACAAAAAAAATGGGGGAATCGCGATTCGAAAAGGCGAGACGGAGAAGCGGGCTCGAGAGGAGAGGAGAGAAATAGAGAGCGACGGCGAGGAAGCGAGGTACCTACGTTTCCGAGGCAGGGAGCAGCGGCCAATCGGAGTGAGGTGGGCGCCGCGGGTAGGAGGAGACAGTTCCGCGCCGACAGGCGACGTAATCACCCGCGGCCGTGTCCGCCGTTGCGCTCCGGGCCCCTCCGGGCCCTCTCTTCCCTTTCCCTCCGCCGTGATCCGGGCCCCTATAGCTCCCTCCACGGCCGCGACACGAGAATGACCCCACCACGGGGCCCGGCGAGTCTCCGGTGCACCGACGGTCACCGACCAGGTCGCGAACTTTCCGCCCCGACGTCGCTCGTCCACTCGACGTATCGCCCTCGCGCCAATTCTATTACGTCGCGTTCGTGTCCGACACGAATCGTTCTTCACAGATGGTATCTCTCTGGTAAACTCTTCGGTACTTCCCCTCCGTTCGATCGCGTATAAGTTTTACGCAGCTGTCCGGAGATTCGTCGAGACCTTCCCCGAGAGTCGGTCTTCGAATCTGGAGAGCGGCGCGTCGGGCACGCTCGGTCGGGGTGTGTAATTTCGTGTTATTTTCTCATTACCGTCGACGGATGAAGATGGGATATGCCAGCGGCTGCGTAATCCGGGTGATCCGAGAGATACCGTTGAAAGCGTTGAAACGATAAGTAGCATACCGCCGGGACCGTGAACCCATCGCGGCGAACGAAATACGCCTATCACTCGGCTCGGCTTTTTCCTCCTCTCGCCGCGTCGCTCTTTTTAACGCAGCTGTATCGTTTAGTTTATTTGTCGTAACAATGTCAGAGCGGCTCGCAGTCTGACGACGACACGGTTTTTCCGCTACTTTCTCTGTCCGAGGCGGAGAAGCCGCAAAAAGGAGATAATGGAGTCTAATCGATTCAATCTCCAGTCCGGAGGAAATTGTTTTCTCGCCGGTACGATCGGCCGGCCGATCGCGCGCCGCATTGATTCCTAAGCGAAACTGCCGTTCTACGCTCTGAATTCGTTCACGTTTTTTCCCCCACACTTTCTCGCCGATCAGACCGATCGTTATACTAATTTATTCGCAAATAGTGAAACCTTCGTCGCAAATAAAAATTACGACCGATACCGCGATCCCGCGTTAACCATCGCGGGAACGAGCGAAGAGAAAGGATCGGTTGACGAATAATAAACTCACGGCTCGATTAAGTTCTCTAAGTATCCCATCGCGAATTTGAATTTCTGTCTGCCGGCAATTATCGGCGAGTCGCGCCGCGAAGCATAATTAATAAACAGTGCCGGGAGATCCGGTGATAACGGTTCTCGCGCGATAATGAATACGAGGCGTAAAGGGGAAGGAAAAAACGCGAACGTCTACGGCGAAGTACGAAAGACATTACCTACCCTACGTCCGGCGGGGCTGAAAGAGAGCCGCACCTGCTGGCGGTGCTACATTTGCTGACCTACGATTACATCGACGTTTGCCCCGGGAATCGTTTTCCCTCGTAGATACCGATCTAACCGGATCACTCTGCCCGATCCATTTTCTGCCGATCCGCGATCGAGTCTTTTCGCGTAATTCGACGCCGCGCGCGTTTATCGATGATCTCGATTATAAATTAGCCGCTTCCCTAAGTTTCACTCCGGCCGTCCTTCAATTTTCTATTTCCCGTCGCCAAACGCCGCGGGGCAACCGTCCCCCGTCGTTTACACCTCTTTGGCCGATCGGTGAACGCGTTCCTTATCTCCGATAGGGACAACGGCGTTTTTCATCTCGGTGAGCACTTCATTTACGCCGTCAACGGGGCAATTGCCACGTTCACGGGCGACGATGAGCAACATACGTTGCGGGCCCGCGAGCCGCGTCGTCTAATCCAGCTCGGCGGTTTTATCTCGTCCAGTCGCAGGACCCCTCATCCTCTCCGAGCGGCAATTCACGCGTTCGCGTCGTAGCCCCGGGCGTATATTTCGATCCACGGACGATCTCCGTCCTCTCCAATGGAATTATCTCCTCCCCGCGAATTATCCTCGTGATGCGACGGCTAATGCCGCGTCCATCCTAATTTGCAGACGCCGATCCATTACCGGCCAGATTTACGGTCCGCCAAATAGATATGAAACGACCAGATATCTAAACCCGCTTAAGGACTGCCGATTTTCTGAACGAGGTTCGACGACGATCGGATTCGAGTCGTGAGGCAATTTGTCGAGGCGATCGTGACGAAAGGGACAAGGAGCCCTGGCCGGGCCTAACTCGTTACAGAAAGCGTCAGGTGCCTGGAACCGTTGACGCGGCCGTTACTACCGTAATAACGCATGCCATTAATAAGAGCGCACACCGGCGAAGGAGGAACCTCGTGCGTGTCCTCGCAAGGAGCCCTTCGCCCTTCTACGGGCCATGTGCGCACGCCTTCGCGAAGCTAGCTCAACGGTCGAATCGTTCCTGCCCGATATAGTCTTCGAACAACAGCTGATCCGAAAGCGCCTACTGCATTTTTCGGCCATGTGTTTCCCGCGCTCGCCCTCGGAAGCGCCGGCCGATTTTCCTTTTCTTGAACGCACAGAACGCAATTGACCTTGTACTCAATTTTTATGACCCGACGATAAGAATCGAATCTGTCGGGATTTTATGGTGGCATTCAATTCTACGCGGAGCTGGTCGTGTGACTCTCTGACCGCAGTAAATGGNGTCAAAGTTCATTAAATTTAATGATATTTTTAACAGTGTACCATTTACCTTAGAAATCTTCGAGCCTTGTCCATTCTCAGATCGTTTTCCTCCGTTCTTTATGNTCGTGTGACTCTCTGACCGCAGTAAATGGGAGGGATAAAAGAGTTATTAACCCCTTTCCGTAAACTGTTAAAAATGTTTCATTAAATTTAATAGAGAAATACATGAAGCAATATCCATTTACAATATTTTTTTAATTAAATTTAATGACAAGTTTTATTGAATATTCATTGCGGAACACTAATTTTCACGAACGGCACATCAAATTTTATTGAAAATTCAATAAGTTTTCTCAAAGATCATTAAATTTAATGATATTTTTAACAGTGTACTATTTAGCTTAAAAATCTTCGAGCCTTGTCCATTCTCAGATCGTTTTCCTCCGTTCTTTATGTTTATAGTAAACTTTGGACATTCTCGTTGGACATGAGATTCTGACTACGAGTCTGATTCGCGTTTCCCATAAAATTATGAACAGGAGTCAGACTCGTTAAAGTACGGCAAGGGGTTAAGGATACTCGAAACGAGGAAAGGTTCCTATTAACGCGGGAACGGTCGTCTATTCCGGATATTACGGGGTCGAGCCCCGACGAGTCGGAAACGAGACGACGCGACGTGCGAAGGAACGTTGCACCTTACGCAGCCACCAGCCGGGAGGAACAGGTGCCACAGCTGTTTCAGCAAGTGCAACGAACACTCCGAAGGATAGGCCCGCCACTATTAGAACTGTTGCAGCCAGGCGGACGGACGGACGAAAAGGGGTGCATAACTATGCCTGTATTCGAAGGTGTTGCGCGGCGTATACCTCCACGTTTTTACGTGAACGACCGTTGCGTCGCTTGCTACCAGCCGGACAGGATGCGCGCGCCCGACTTTTCATCTGGCGAGGCCTTATCGTCGAATAACTGCCCCTTTAATATTCCACGGCGAGTTTTCGGGGCGAAAACGAGGTCGACGTTTCCTCGAATACGTTAAGAGTTAATTACGAGAGCAGCTCCGACGCTTTGTAGACCGACTCGGGGCGTGGATCACGGAATATTTATTTCCCCGCTCGTATAGATCCGTTCGGAGATTACGGTTTTTCATTTCGTTTTGACGGACGGTGTAACAGCGGTTTATCGTTCGCTCCGTAACTCGTTGATTTAAAATTGAAATATCGTTGCGTTCTCCGCGAGCAGGATATCGCCGAGATATCGCGCTTCCGGAATCGGGCTGCCCACCGGACCCGTATCCTGGCGCGTCTCGCAGAAATTTACACAAAAATTCAATGGGCCTTCCGTTCGATCCGTTTTCACACGCCCACGCGCGGGCTCGTCAGGCTCGATGGGCGACCGCGTTGATTTATGACCGACCGGCAACGTAAACGTGGCGTCGAGTTTGCCCAAAGTCCAATTTAACCGAGCGGTCAGGGAAATTTTGTTCTGCGCACCGAGCGTGGTTCCGCTCAGTTCCGCCCATAACGGTGTGAATAACTCCTGGTCCTCGGAATCGTCGAGGAATTTCAGACCTCGGTCTTCCTCGGCGGTCGATTAAAATCGAGAGGAACCTACGTCGACGTTCGATCGGTCGTTTGCAACCGCGGTGTCAGACCCTCGGGACCAGGACGACCGTCTTCGGATCTCGTCTTCTGGCGAACCTCGGAGCCGAATCTCTTTGCGCCTCGCGACGACGCAACGTGTGGNGAACCTACGGTCGACGTTCGATCGGTCGTTTGCAACCGCGGTGTCAGACCCTCGGGACCAGGACGACCGTCTTTGGATCTCGTCGCCTGGCGAACCTCGGAGCCGAATCTCTTTGCGCCTCGCGACGACGCAACGTGTGGGGGCGTCGTTGTACGATCGTCCACCAAGGAACTTCAAGAAAGTCTAAAGAGAGGGGCCAGGGTTTTCGCGATTACCTCTCCTCCCGTCCTCCCCCGTCGGCCGTACTATCTCCTCGGTCTGTCCGTCCGTCTCTGTCCTCCCTCGCGGGGCCTCTCTGTCCCTCGACGGCTCTCTCCTCCCGTCGGGACGCTGATATCGCGGTGAGGTCGCGGTAGAAGGGGAGGCAGAGACAGGTAATGCCTCGGTGCTCCGTTTGAGGCTTACGCGAACGAAGCCAGCCGGTCGCCGGGAGAAAGAGAGCAACAGAGACGGAGGGAGAGAGAGAGAGAGAGAGGGGCCCGCTCAGGTGGAGGGAGGCCCCGGTGAAACGGAGGTGAAGCGCGACCGGCCCTCTCTACTCCAGGGGCCCAGGCTAGTCCAGTCCGGGACAGCACGCCTCCTGCTGCACGCTCCACGAGGTAGAACGGAGAACACGTAGAACGTAAGCGCGGGACCAGGCGGCCGACGATTCCGTGATACCACGCTGGTTCCCCGTTTCCCGGCAAGGACAGTCCTCCATCGAGCTGAGATCGTCCTGTGCCTTCGCGGACTGGTGATCCTCGCTCTCGACCGAGTCCTCTCGCCTCCTCGCGTTCTGGACTTCGCTTCAGGATTTACACGAATAAATTGTGAACCGTTCTCTGTGAAATCGTCGGTCTCTCCTCCCTCGGCGAAGATCGGGAACGTCTACGTTACGTCCAGCACGTCGTCGCGCGTCGTTCTGTGCCGGACTCGCGATATCTCTCTCCGCCACGAGTTTTGTCGTCGTCATCATCATCATCATCCCCGAGTCTTTTCGTCGACGCACCCCCACCCGCGGCGTCACACGCGTCCAGCCACGCGATCACCGGGGACCAGCGATCCGGAAGGTGATCAACGAGCCGGTCACTATTAATGAACGCCCGATCCGTCCACGGGAATTGAACGCATCTCGTTCGGAACCGTCGTCTGTGATCTCCGGAAGTAATCGATTTCGACCGCCGTTGACCGTGAGAGACTACTACTAGAGCAGTTCCGTCGGGGACCACCTCGGAATCCGAGTTCGTCGTCTACGATCCGGCGTTTTTTTATGACAGAACGGAGTCTGTGCGGTTATGATAGACGACTGTGAACGGTGCGACGGGCCGCGCGAACGGTGAAGTGTTTTGCGCGCGCGGTGGTTCAGTGAATCTATTCAGAGACTGGAACGCGCGGTAAAGAAGGTAACCCGAGTGATACAGGCAAACGGCGAACACGACCACGACGACGAAACGGTTCGGGTGAGTTAGCCATCATTTTCCATAGATACTCTGTAATTGGAGACCGGCGGGCGCTCGTCCGCGGGACGACGCGTAAACTTTCTAAACGAGCTTTTATACGGTGATATAAATTTAACGAACGCGCGGGTCTCTCGGCGGGGAACGACGGCGGCGTCGGACAATCCTTCGTATATACCTTCGACGCAATATGGATTAAAGATTAGAACGCAACGTTTCTGCGCGCATACAAAAGTATGCTGAATGGGGCAACGATAGAATTGCATGCATGGAATTCACACGCATAAACTGGCACACACAGGCCGCGGCGCACACTCTGTGTTTACACACTCGCCGATTACAGGCAACTGCTCTCCTACGTAATAATGATAGATCTGTCGGCGGAGTTAATGACTGACGAGCGGTCAGACGGTTCTGTGACAAGTGGTAGAGGGACGTTTTCGTGCGACGGACCATTGGCATTAACGCAACGTTTAGAGGAACGGAAGCGGTACCAACATGAAATTTTCAAACACATTCTTCTTNATCAAATTTTATTGAAAACTCAATAAGTTTTGTCAAAGTTCATTAAATTTAATGATATTTTTAACAGTGTACCATTTAGCTTAGAAATCATCGAGCCTTGTCCATTCTCAGATCGTTTTCCTCCGTTCTTTATGTTTATAGTAAACTTTGGACGTTCTCGTTGGACGTGAGATTCTGACTACGAGTCTGATTCGCGTTTCCCATAAAATTATGAACNGCGGGGAACGACGGCGGCGTCGGACAATCCTTCGTATATACCTTCGACGCAATATGGATTAAAGATTAGAACGCAACGTTTCTGCGCGCATACAAAAGTATGCTGAATGGGGCAACGATAGAATTGCATGCATGGAATTCACACGCATAAACTGGCACACACAGGCCGCGGCGCACACTCTGTGTTTACACACTCGCCGATTACAGGCAACTGCTCTCCTACGTAATAATGATAGATCTGTCGGCGGAGTTAATGACTGACGAGCGGTCAGACGGTTCTGTGACAAGTGGTAGAGGGACGTTTTCGTGCGACGGACCATTGGCATTAACGCAACGTTTAGAGGAACGGAAGCGGTACCAACATGAAATTTTCAAACACATTCTTCTTGCCCGTTCGTCCTCGAGAGTTCTACTAAATAAAACGAACGCGCGCGCCGCGCTCTACAGACGCCGTTTATCCCGGCTACTAACGATCCTCTCCGATCGTCGATTTATCATATGAATATTCATGCGCGCCCGCGCGAGTAAGGTACATACACGCGAGCAACGTCCGTCGCTTCCTGCGACCTCGCAGCCCGTTCTATCTTCGCCCGTCATCGAAAATTCGAACGCGATCCGACGAGATAAACGATCGCGAGCCGAGCCGGTCGGCTTCTGCTTCGACCGGTCACCCATTACCGTCCTCGAGAAATTCGTTTCTAATCGCGAACGGGGGCATCTGCCCTTTTTCCACCCTTGCGCGAGACAACTGCCATCTTCGGGGCGAAGGCAGTTGGGCGTCAGGTGGCGGTCGTTAAAGACGGACGTCGTTCGCTCGAGGGAAACAAGGGTTGACAGACGATAGGGCTGCGAAGGGTTCTCGCCGTCTTCCACGCCGGCCCGGCTTCCGTTACAACTGATAACGGACATTAAACAACGCCGATTAAACCGATCGGTTCGCGAGGGGATGCGTGATCGATGCTAGGCGTCCCGCCGCCAACTTTTCGGAACAAAACAGCTGACGCGGACCGGTGTTAACGGGCTGCCGACGACCAGCTTTGTTTAACAGCTCTTTGATCGAGCGTAACGCCCGATCGAATCGGTCGCCGATGGAAATTGAAACGGCGCAGAAGTCGGGAGTCGGGGAATTTTTGGATTGGCGATTATTCCGTTTGTCTCGGTTCGCGAGCGCGTTCAGCGGTCGTAATAAATAATGCCCGTGTCAGCACGGTGGTGCGCCGCAAGTCGCTGGAAACTTGAACCAATCACGCGGGCAAACGTTCAGCCCGAGTCGAAGACCATTATCTCAGCTGGACATCCGAGTAATTTTGTACTGTCATTTCGCATCGAACTATACAATTCCTCTCGTCGGATCGTCCGGGCCGGCGACACCGCGCAATCCGTCAAACCCGGCCCCGTAATCGATCGATCGAGGGGTCGCACCTGTTTATCTTCCCGCGACCCGCTCGCGTAATTAGATTTCACAACGACTTTTTGCTCTCGTCCCACTTGTCGCAACAAGCTAACTGGCGTACGTATTTCTCCCGCTAGGAAAAAATCGACGGGAGGCGCGTCGACCAATTTCTAACTTTCTATCTGTAAATAGAACCCACTCTGATAAGCAATTATTAACGATGAGTGCGCGGACGAGTTTCTTCTATTCGCGAGACTCCTCTCGCTGATAAAATACCCTCCAGTCGTTAACCGAACGACGACGCGCGCACTCGACTTTCGTCCCGGCTTCCTGTCCGCCGTTTAACGGCAGTTAAAGAGGAGAGTCCGATTCTTCGCGACGTCTCCGACGACCGGCTGAACGCGGCTCGATCGGTTTCGGCCTAATCGGCGAGTAATCACGGGATTTTTCGATGGACGGCCGCGATACACCCGAGGCTCCGAGAGACTTTACGGCCCCGTCGTCGTGCTCGTTTCCCGAGCGACGGCGATCGTTATTAGAAAATTTACGCGCGTCTGCCCCGCTTAACGATTCGAGGACGTCGACTCGCGGCGTCGGTCTGCCCGCTTCTTCTCCTCTTCCTGAAATCCTCACGGCCCGAGAAATTACCGCGGGATGGCGAACCGTGGTATTACGCACCTATTACGTGTCGTGCACGCGAAACGGAATGCGGTCCCGCCGGTAAAACCGTCTCGAAAAGCTCCGATCTAATCTAACGCCCCATCAAGCCCGTCCCTCCGCTCCGGAGTCATTCATCGGCTACAAAGTGATATTAGCGGTATTCACGGTATGCGACCGGCAAGAACCGATCGACCATTGCGCTCGATTTTGTCCTCTTCCTCGATAGCGATGAAATTGAATCGTCCGTCTGGGAAACTCGTTCGGCGATTTCGCCGAGATCCGAGCCAGATAAGCTCGCCTCCGCGTTTACTGCCCGTTAACTGAATTCCACCGTCCCCTAAAAAAGAGGACTCGGATAATTATTAAGTACGCGGGAGGTATTCGGGAAATTTTCATTGCGTTCGTCAGCTACTGTCGCGGATCGTCATCGCTGTCACTGGAAAGGCGAGGAATGCGGTCTAGGTGGTGGTCGGTCCGCGACGGCCATGCGAAGGATGCTGCGCGGGTGCTCCCCGCGCGAGTCCTCCTCCTAGTCCTCTTGTTTCGTTTATTAGCCGGTCGACCGGTCGGCCAGTCGTCCGCTCGGTTAATTGCACCGGCGTCGCGCGGTTATACAGTTAACCGCGTGCGCTCCCCGCGTGTGCCACGCCGCCGCGGACTCTACCGGCGGCGCACCGGCCCGAGAGCGTCCACAGGTAGCTCGGATCTATTTATAGTCGCCACTACCACGTACGTAGGTATCCCCGTTCCCAACCTAGGTCCCCGCTTCGTCCCGCGGGCCCGAGCTTTTCGCCGATTTTCACCCGTTCGATCGCGAAAACCGAACGCGATCTCCTCGAGCCACTTTTCTGTAAAAAATTAATACAGTCGGTGACGTCTGATTTCCGTGGGCCTGGTTCACCTTCCGATCGAGCATAGAACCGACGAACGCTCCGCTTTATCTCGGTGTTCCAGCATCGGGCCGAGCCACACCTGGCCCCGATCGCGTCCCACCTATATATCTATTCCACTTGCAAACCTCCTCAACTATGCGCTCGCACTGGCTAGCCTATCTGACCGCGCAACTCGCCAGCTACTCGCGGTATTCGCGACGCGACGCCAGATGGATTTACTGCGGGCCACGATCGGTTTTATCGCTGCCGAGCGACGACGAGGCTTCCACGACGCCCCGGTTCGATGATGCGGTTTTCGTTTTCGATCGCGAAGAAATGTGTACACTTTCCCTTGGACGGTCGCGTCGATCTTCGGTAAGTTTCTTACGCGTTTCCTTTGAGGCCGTTCGGCCAGACGGCTTTTTCAGCCGAAGAACACGCGTTTTCAGGTGAATTGCTGTTGTTGCGTTGCCCAGAGCGAGATGAACGCCACTTGATGGACGAATCATGAGGTTTTAATGNACGCTCCGGTTCGATCACGTTTTCGTTTTCGATCGCGACGAAATGTGTACACTTTCCCTTAGACGGTCGCGTCGATCTTCGGTAAGTTTCTTGCGCGTTTCCTTTGAGGCCGTTCGGCCAGACGGCTTTTTCATCCGGGGAACACGCGTTTTCAGGTGAATTGCTGTTGTTGCGTTCCCCAGAGCGAGATGAACGCCACTTGATGGACGAATCATGAGGTTTTAATGGCACCCCGCCGGTCATTCGGATCACCGGGTGGTTGTTCCATCGGCCTGTAGAAACTTCCTCTCCCGATGTCTCTGGGACCGCTATTGAGCGATCACTCTTGTTTCCCGTCGAACGCGTCGGGCCAGGTCGATGCATCATATCTCACGACGGAGGGAACGACGATGTTTCTCCGTGCCCCGAGCGGAGATACGAGCGCGGGGGAATCGAGGACGACGGTACGGTCGCGAATTAGAAATTAGCTGTCGCGCATTTACATACTGCGCAGGTGGCCGCTCGCAGCCAGACCGGTCCACTGTTTTCAGGGTAAAACGAGTTCCGTCGCGGAAAAATCGGGCCCGGCTCTCGGGCACTCGAAACCGGTGCAATAAAGATCCATGATCTATATAACGCCGCGGCATTAGCCGGCGCAACGAAAAGCGTAGCGCGAAAAATTTTCCATACACCGAAACTCACCTGTCGCGAGACCGAGTGCGCTCGTGGAAACGTTCGCCGCGGCCGATAAACATCGGCCGCGATGTTAACGCGCTGAAAACTGATGAATCGATAAATTGATCGTGAATAATAATCACGTACAAATTGCCGATCCAGAGCTAATAGGCCGAGTAGATATCCGTCGAGCGGATTTACAATTTCGTGGGCTTGGAAAATTGAGTCGTATATTTCTCTGAACGGTGGAAATTAAGATTCCCCGATTAACGTTCGCTCCGTTCAGTGGAAGTACTCTGAAAAGATTCGTCCGATGTATATCGCGTGCGTTCACTACATTTACACGGGCGCTTCGTATACAAAATCAATTTCCGCGTCGGCCTCTATCGACCGCTGTCATACGACGCTGACACGTCGAGTCTCACGCGAAACGAGGCTCATTTCGCGGGGCGAGTAGGAAACGTGGAAACGGGCCGTGACAGCCGTATGAGTAGCATTAATGGCGTCGAGGGGCCGTTTTTCCGTCGTTCCGCGGGCATTCAGGGATGCTCGAACCTGTTCTCGGGCGCCTCCTTCCGCGGTGCCCACACATCGGTCGGATGTAGTCATCTGTATCAATCAGAGGGAGCCGGTGCCGAGCGCGTTTCTACACACTTTCTTGCCCCGTCGCGTACGCCGACCGCCGAGCAGTTAACTCCAATCAGGCCCGATTGCGGCGGACAAGCGGAATAATTATTGACCGGGCACCACCGCGTTATTGAATTATTAGCGGCGACCAGCTATCGGGCCCCTCGATAACCCCGATATCTCGTCGTCGCTCGTCGGCGATCGATAAATAAATCCGGGAACAAAATAGGAGACGATTTAGCCGGGCGAGCGCGCGCGCGCTGGACTCGCGGATACTTAAATCTGTCGCTATACGTAATCACGGCCGTAGATATTCGTTTTGAGACGTCAGCGGATTTCATGCCCGCGACGAGGCGGCCGATTGAATCTCGTAAATCACGCGAGCAGTCGTTATGAAAGCAACGATGACTTAATGCACTGTTACGGTAAATGAGTGCCGAGAGTGTTCACCCGTTGCATATGATTTTCGTTCGACCATTATCATGTTCTACCCCAACGTGTTCGTTGCATAACCGCGGTAGTTCGCAATGCGCGCGAGAGAATATTTTACTCGTTAATAAATTCATAATCGATCGTTCCGTATTCTTCTCTTTCGTCCCGACTTCAAAACCAGCCAGGTATAAAATACGCGATGCATCGCGCGTTAACCGGAATGCGAACCGACCGTCGAACTTGATATATATCCCGATGCCTCGATTTAGAACTGTTTACCCGCGACGCGGGAGAACCGTGGCTCCCTTGATCTTTGGTCGATCGACGGATCGTAAAAGCGCGTCGATCATCCCGGTTTCCCGTTGCGCCTCGACACAATGAACACGTTTCTTATCCACGCGTTCAGGTCACGAGCACGGCTGCTCTCCTTCGCGCTTCCACAAGTTATTCGTCGCCGTTTTCGTTTCTTAATTACGATTATGGCATCTGGAAGTGTTCTCTGCCTCTTTTAGATCGGGATAACGAATTGCGCGTCCACGCGACGTCCCATGATTCTCGCGTAATAACGCGAAAACAAGCGAGTTTACGTAGTTTCTCAGAAGTAACTTTGCAAAGAGGCGCGTTTCGAGAAAGTGTTACGACGCGGCGGCGGCGCGGCGCGGCCCGACCTTGGCACGGCGCGGAGGCGCGCGTCGGAACGTTTCGCAAATTGCCGGAAATTTCCGTGGGAAACCTGCGCGTATTCTGGCTGACATAAGACTACGTCGACGGCGGCGTAACGAGCAGCCCGGTATCGAGACGCGCACGCCGGTTAGGCGTATCCTCTGACACGGTCCTGCACTTAGCGAGCTTAAATTCTTTTACCGACGAGCCGTAGGGAACGGGCGACGACGTCGAATCGTTGAAATCGCGCGGAAGCCCCGATGCGCTCGCTTTTATTTTTTCAACAAAATATTTCAAAGCCTGAGAGAACGAATCACTAGACGAATACTGAGNGGGGAACGGGCGACGTCGAATCGTTGAAATCGCGCGGAAGCCCCGATGCGCTCGCTTTTATTTTTTTAACAAAATATTTCAAAGCCTGAGAGAACGAATCACTAGACGAATACTGAGTTTGTGCGATTATAAGAAAATCGAATATGCAGAAATTATAAATGCAACGTGTAAGACAATTTAGAATGGCAAAAACCGAATACATAATTTATAATGTTTATCTAAAACACATCATCTGAACTGGTACATAAATGTCGGAGCAGTCCATAAATTACGCGCCGAGTACATTATTTAGCAAGTATTGAATCGTTTCAAATGCAATGTCCTTCCGTGCACGGGGACTACTCTCGGTACAAAAGAATTGAAATTTTACGTCGTTAAAAAGGGCGACGGGTTCAAAGGGGTAACAACCGTCGCTCGATTCAATTACGCTCGTCAGATTTCAGGCAACCGAGCCGTCCCTCATTGACACCGGGGGAAAAAAGACGCACGGAACGGAGAGAAAAGGGAACGACAGAAGGGGAAAGGGTGTAATTATTCGCCGGCAGGAAGTGACAATTTACATTCCTGGTCGCGCGTCACCGTGGCGTCTGAAACCCCTATTTGTAGGTACCGTCGTCGGCAGGTGTAGCGGGGCTCACCCCCATAAATGACCGGATATTTTCCGTGTCGGTACGTGCGTCACCGTAGAAAACGGTCACAGTATCGAATTAGCGGCGAGCAACAAGTGCGACTCTTGGGTATCAGGTGCATGCGCCATTGAAAGGGTCGAACGACCGTTGCAGGCTCGATTAAACGAGCGACGATCTACGTTTCGGCCGGAGAATCCCGGTTTAATCGTCGGGGGAACCGAAACCGCGGTACCAAAGATCGCGCGCCGTTATCGGGCCCGTAATCATCGGCGTTAGGAGTTCGGAACGCGCGAGCAGGATAAGAGCGCGCTAGGCGCGGAAACGATGATCGGCGTGGAGGAAAAGCGAGCGAGGCAACGATATATCGGTATAGGTATATCGGTGTTCTCTCGTGGCCGGTATCAGGTGCAGGGCGTAGGATACGGTGAACGCAGCCGTTGCACCGCACCGGCGGCGCGGCTAGGCACGTGAACGAGGCCCACACTCTCAAACACGCAGATACTTATACACGATCGGTCGAACATCGATCGGGTATCGCGCGGCATGCAAGGAGGCGGGTCAAGATTTATCTAGCAAATAACCTCCTGTGTTGCTCGCACGTACCATGTGTGGCAAAAGTTTACACTCGTTCGCGAACGGCTACCCTCTGGTATCTCTTGTTCCCGAACGTTTTTATGAATGCAATTCAAGTAATGGACTCTAACTAGAGTAGATTTACTTCACTCCTTAAACGTTATTACCGTGTACTTTGCTGCGGCTGCTTTATGCACCGGATCGTGTAATTCAAATCGGAGGAACGTTCTCCGGACTGGATAATTTCTTGTTTCATCAAGTTCCACTGTGAAACGCGCGAGGGCCGATAAAAACCGTTCCGTAAGCTCGTGACGGGGGATAATCGATGATGGTTCGCGCGATCCTCTACGACGGCCGGTAACTCGCGTCCGTGCGAAACGCACTCCGTAATAGCATCGTCTCGAACGAAAGTGCAAGTAAGGACTGTGCAATTAAACGATCCCAGACGGTCGTCAAGCGATGGGAACGTTTTCCCGATCCGCGACAGCCTCTTTAATTAGCATCCTTGAAACGGTAACAGCCTTTCTACGCGCGCGCGTTTACCTCTTCGAGAAAAACTGTCGCGAAACCGCGCTAACATCGAAACACGAATAACGAGATCGCGACGATTTACTTGGACACTATTCGAAATATGCTGTGCGCGCAAACGAGTCGAGACGAAAAGTTCTCACGATGGTTTAAAGGGCTAATTGGAAGTGTATCCCGCGACAATACGGATCGACGTGGGCCCCGGAGAACGGACCCAACGATGACTCTGAGTTCCTCGATTCGATCTGGTGCGACGTCCCTTCGAGATCGAGAGCAGCCACGGTCTGACAAGGGCCTTATCTCCGCTATATTAATTAAGATCCTTTGTTCACCGTCTCTGTAAGGCTCGTTTCAATATCGGCGAGATCGATCTCGCACTTAAAAGTATTACTCAAGAATTGAATTAGAGCGTCTTTCGGCCGACGACTATTGTCCGAGCATAAAGAGGAAACATTTCCCTTGTTAAACTCATCCGGACAATAAGTGTGGGTCAGAGCTCTTAAAGCTCGAGCTCGGGGGTTGTATATCGCCCCTTTGGAAATTCCGTGGCGATCTTAACGAGGTGCCGCGGAGTTCAGCCGCTCGCGGAACGACGCGGCGCGGCGTCCGACGCCGGACTCTCCGTATAACCCGCCACTGCTTAAAAAATCATTATTTGCGAGATACCCGTTCGTATCGGGAACAGATCAGATCGAATCTCTTTGCTGGCCGATTCGACCGCATTGTGTTCCCAACCCCGCCGGTCGCTTCTCACGGACGACAGCCACGGGTCCTGGCCCACATAAACCACCCCTCGCGCTCTCTTCTTTTGTGAGAATCCGACCGGCTCGGTAACGGGTTTCTCCGATTATTTTTACGCTCCGCCGTTTGACCGTTGGATCTCCGATCGGTCGACAATGGAGGAGCGACGGGGACGAGACGCGACCCGATTTTCCCTCAATTACGGCGCGACGCCGCCGGATGGAAGTCGGCTGGAAAAAAAAAAGGAGAGGAATTTGACGTCCGTTCGGCGCATCCGGCGCGGGTAACCCGTGACGTAATTGGGGCTCGAGAGCGAAAGCGAAAGGCTTAAAACTCGGACGCGTACGATCGAATCTATTCGGGAATTGGGCCCGCGGCTCCGACTAAAATCGTGCACGCGGCGATAAAACGGCGAACGAGCGTATTAAATTTACGGTTTACGCGGGTCGGTCGTGTTTGCGTTAGGAACTACCGCGCGCGGGATTTAGCCGGGCTCGATTATGCACTTCGTCATTGTATGGTGATGTATGGGAGCCGCTCGAGTGTTGCAAAACGCGCTCTTAGTTGAAGCATTTAATTGCGACTTTCGTGTCTCCATTATCCTTGTTGTTACACGTTACCGCAACTTTTTCCTTGTAAGTATTACGCTGCGACAAGAGTTAATGCTACACCCCGGAATTATTTATTATGCATAAATTATTCCCTTAACGTCTACCCCGGGAGGCTCGCACTATCATTATCGTCGGACCAACAAAAATGCCTCGTTTGTCTGATAAACGAGGTTTCCACCGTAATATAACAAATTTCGATTGCATACGTCGGGGAACCAGTCCACCGGTTTTAGCCGGCGACCGCGCCGGACACGATAAAAACCTTGTCGACTTCCTGTGCCATCCGCCTCCGAGCAAGGTCGCCTTATTACGTGTCGTCAGATATTCCTATCTCCAGGGCTAATCAACGCGACAAGGCCACCCAAAAAGGAGTCGCTTCGCTTCCTCCGACGCAAATCGTGAAACCTTCTCGCCGTTCGATCGAGCGAGAATCGTTTCGCAAAACTTACGTGTGTCTCTCAGGTCTTTGATCTCCGGTCCAGCGATTGCTGACGCGTCGTTCGAAAACAAAAAATCGTTTTACACACGATATCCCTGGCCGTTCTGGTTCCGTTGGATCGCGACGATTGCACGCGACCGTGCAAGCGTAATGGAATAGTAATTGCCAGCGGGACGAACGGTAATCGCGGGGAGCAACAGCCGGTCGTATTGTCAGGAAGACGAGACGAGACGAGACGAGGAGATCTCCGGTATCGATGGCCAGGGCTCTTCCTGGTATCGACCGCCACGGGCGAGCCTCGTCGACGAGGAAGGGGACGCGTGTGTACACGCGGTGGCGTGGCCGATCGCGCACACGTGTGTTACCGATCGTGCATACCCGCCGTCCTTCCACGTGTGCATTAACCCGGCGCTCGTGCGTGCAGTGCGTGGACGCGCGCGCGTACCTCCGCACACGGTTACACGTAGGTGATATTGTAATTGGCGAATTGATAAATAGAGAAGTTTACCGGATAACACGGTGTCGTGATCGTTTCTTAGGTACCTACGCATGCAGGAGGCTGTCTTTTTTCAACTTAGGCGTTGCACGTGTTCATTAGCTTAACGAATACGCTCGCCGAGGTTTAATTATGAGAGACCAGTTCTGTTCCCGATGGATCGCTGTTCAATTTACCCGAACGTAAATGTCGGTCAATAATATTCCCCGTTTTTTGCTTAATCATCCGGGCCGATGCGCGCGGATCTACTTAATAATCGTTGAATCGTCGTAACGATCCCGATCTGCCTGTTAGCTGCGTTTTAATCATTCCGAAATTTGTATAAAACGTAGTCGAGTAATCGAGCAACGAGATAGAGAGAGAGAGGGGGGAACAGTTCCGTGCACAATTAGCGTGCAGGGAATAAGGAATTTAAATCTTGTAACGGGGCGAATCGATAAATCTCGGCGACTGACTCATCCCCGTGTCGTGGAAGTGAGATATCGATCTACGGAATCGACGGACGAAACTACCTGGCCGCGGAGTATAATATCGCGTGTACTATGAGATCAGGCTCGTCGCCGTCTTTTTGCCGCGCGTAGCACGTGTTCATTACGTGGTTGACTGATCAGCCGGGAAAAATTGAGGAGCCGTGTATGTTAATTCGTTTTGATAGAACGATTAAAACGATGAGGGATCGAGATATACCGGGGGGAACTTCTCCTGATTCTCCCTGAAACGTCTATCAACAATTTTTTTCGCTGTTTGTTCTTCTTTTCGAGATTTATCTCGATAATCGGCCACTTTGCTCGAACGGTTCGATTGGTAGATTCGAAACGGAAAGGAATTCGAGTCGAACTCGGACGGGGAAAAATGAGGAAAGAAATCGCGATCGGACAGCCGAGATAACCGCGGCTATCCGTGCAACACCTATGTGGAACAATCGCGGTGGGTGGGGGGAAAATAGGCACAGCGACAGCTTTCTTCTCGCGTGATAAATTTACGAGGGACGTGTAACGCGTCAGAATGGCCGGCCGACCGCGCGTCGAACCTCCGCGGCTCGAAACTCGAAACCTTTTGTCAGATCCACCTTTGCACGTGGAACGATCCTCGTTGCGTCATTCGCGGCCTTCTTCCCGATTTGCCGGAACAGAACGTTCCCGAGGCGCAGAGGGATCGGGCCGCGTTTAACAGCGGAATTATACATATACGTGGTAGCTCGATTGGCTCGCCGATTACTTCGCGCGGACTCCGTTCCATCTTGGTTCGATTATGGAATCGCGAGAGAAACGGTGTTCCCGTTCCCAGGAGCGACACAGCATCCGGCGATCCAATAAATCCCGGAATAATAGAAACGGCCGCGATGGAGCGGGTCTCGGTATCCTTCCTGGTGCCGCAGGAAACCGATCGCGGGCCTGCCCTCGAAGTCGGTCATCATCGTCGGCCCGGCGGCGAATCCAGTTACTTCTCGCGCCGAGCGCAATCGATTCGTCTCCGTCGGGCATAACCGATCCGGCCGATACGTCGCTCTTTCCTGCGATTTAGACGCATTCGTGAACGTTTCACCTGCCCGACCGTCCTACCCCCTGTGATCTTCTAAATTGGTATCGACGACTAAATTGGAACCGTTCGAAGCTGAAACGCCGTGCGATACACGCGCGCGATACGATATACAGTAGTACGCGTCGGAGTTGGCAGCTACGTCCTCGGAGGCCGGCGTGCATCATAGATTCGATCTCGGATAGACATCGCCCACGATTCCAGTAGCTCGTCTCCCGAAATTTTTGTTTCGGTTCCCTCCTTTGATCGATCTCGTTCGAGAAACGGTGCTCTATGGATCGATACTAGTTTCCATTCTAAGAGAATCGAAGGAGGAAGGGAGAGGAATGGGAAGGTGAGAAAACGTTTGAACGGGGGGAGGCAGAGAGGTGGACGGGCACAAAAAGCGAGAGAGACCTGCGGTGGACGACTTTCCCATGAAGCCAGGGCGGAGGACGCGGGGCAGGATGTGCCAGGACCAATCAATTGTACACGCCGGTCTCCTCTTCTTTCTCGCGCCATCTCGCTTTTCTATTTTTTCCTCTTTTTCTATGCCGGGCCCTCTCGAGGGAGCGTCCGCGGGCCGCCGTCGTCGGGGCCGGTCAAAGCCGAGAAATTTTCGCGGACCGAGAACCCGATAACAAAACCGCGTCCCGGAAATTGCGCCGCGATTTTACGCCGAGCGTGGGCGGATAAAACGCGAGCCCAGCTAAATGAAAGGGGATCTCGACGGGCGCACAGGTGTCCCGAGCCGTCTATCGCCGGTCACGGGTCTCGAGGGGGAAGCGATCCTCGTTGAAAGCGCAAAAGCCGTCGGCCGGCTTTCCGGTTTGGAAGGTCTTGAAAGTGTAAGGAAACGGCGACGCGCGGATCCACTGTGCACCGGTTATCGCGGCGCGGCATCGACAAAAATGCGAGGTGGCACGCGGCCTGGACCTTCACTGACTGCGCAGAGCAACGCGGTGGGCGGACTAGCAACGACCAAGGCGACTGAACTGAACCGGACTGGACTGGCGAGATACGTACAACGGGGCACCGGTGCCCGTTTCCTCTAGGCGCCACGCATGGAAATCTACCGAGTCGCTGGAAGAGAACTCGACGCTTCTCTGGACGCGATCGATCAATCTTCTTTCCGAGCCAACGTCATTTGAAATCGCAATGATTTCACGTCCCTAAGACGATGCATTTCGTATAGCGATCAGAAAAATACGCTTGATTCGTAACACTCGGATCGGTTCGTAATCGGACGAAATTAGGAACCAATTAGACGAAATCGAGCCATGTCGATGCCGCTTAACGCTTCCTAGCTAATTGAACAGAATGGGGATGTTGCATGCGAGCGGCTTTTCACTGACGAGAAACTGGTATTCAAAGTGGACGGTGTAGAAAATAAAGAGACAGGAGCAGCGGACACAACCAGTTTCTTTTTGCTGAATAAAAAACTAGTAGGAAGTCCACGGTGTTACAGTTAGCTCGTATAATCCTCCGATTATCCACCTGATCCCGACCGATCGGCCGCCCATTGTATTCCTCCCGGTCGAAATCTCGACTACAATGAATCTGTACCGTTAATGTACGTAAAACGGCGACGGAATATGTGACAAAAATCTCTACAATACCTGACCCGGCGAAAAAACTAAATTCATCTCGGAGACTCGTTGAATAGATTCAGATTAGTACGAAGCCCGGTATTCATAGTCATTACTTATTTTTAAGATCGCCTTAAGCATTTGCTCAAGTCCCTGTTCCCCGTATAAGACAAGGACTGGAAATATGGGATAGACAGAGATAGCAAGTGTTTAAGACGATCTTAAAAATAAGAAACGACTATGAATACCGGCGAAAGTCGGTTTATTTAATAAGAGCGACGGTGGACACGAGCGCGGAGGGTATTTCGTCCGTTATTGTGCCGCGGCACGTATCCTACGCGTGATACGTGTAACAGCTCGATACAGATTGGAATATTCTAATGCCGGTTCTGCGGCGAGACCGTTTCTGCACGCAACGAATCGGCGACCCATTCTATAGGTACGTCGAGCAGCTTTACAACTTTTCCATCTTCACGCACGATCGTCGCATCTCGGTCGGGCACGTAAGTACGATCTTGGCCGCGGGATAAATGAGAGAGAGAGAGGCCAGGGCGACGCGATTCGCTTCGATACCGTCGCCGTACTTTACTCGTTCTACCCTCATCATCCGCGGAGATGACCGAGAGAAGAAACCTCGATTACACAGCGGCGCTGTGTGTCCACCTGTAAATGTTTGCAGGGGAACGAGGATCGCTTCCCGACTCCCGTTCGCTTTGATCCTCCGCTAGGTCCCGGGGTTTTATAGACTCGCTCGCGTTTCGGCCTCACCTCGGCTCGGGAAGACGCGTCCGCGTTCGGCCTCGCGTTCCGTGACGATTCTCGCGGTTTCCCCGTTCCGCCGCGAGCAAAAAGTCGATATTAATTTCCGGTAGCACCGGCGGATTTGTCATAGTTCCACCTCCGGTCACGAACGCCTCGTAAACACCTCCCCTCGTTAAACGAGCGGGGCCGGACCGGCCATTTGCGAGCCGAGATCGCTCGGTCGATACACAATTTACTTTGCAATTATTCCCATCAATCTGTCCTCGCCGCTTCCTCGAAGAAGCTCGGTAACGTCTGCCGAGCGTTAATGCCGGGGGGCAGAAGAGTCGACGATTTTTCGTCTTACCATTAACCAGCATTAATTATTGTTCCATTAAGCGAAACTCGTTCCCTGGCGAGCGAATACTAAGTGACACGTCAGTCGGTTTTGCTAATTCGACTTTCGCTCGCACCCGTGTTACGTGCCCGTTTAACGGGTTATTAATCCGCCGCGATTGCGCTTGTTTATTCGCTCGCCTTTCTCGCGGTCCACAACGGAAATATCGAAAGTCCGAGTCGAATCAGAGGCCGCGATCAAAGTACGTAATTGCCCCGACGAGCCGCGTACACGGACGGCCGATGGTTTATCTCGCGGATTTGCAAGCGCGGCAAGAAAAACTGCTTAAAATCGAAAAACGATCCGCAGAATCTCGAGGTGCGCGAGGCGGCCGGTCTCCACCCTTCCGTGTACTTAGAAACCCATTACTCAAGAAATTCCGAGCCGTCCGGTAAATTCAACCGGTCCGGCCGAGATCCCTATCCGAGATCCACGAGCTACCGTGCTCGTGGCATCGCTCTCCTCTCCCCGGGCCCGGAAAAAGAGCAAGAAACGTCGGGCTCACGATGAAGATAGAAACGTTCGGGGTCAAGGAATCGGCAGATGAACCGGCAGATAATCACGGAACCGGCGTTTATATAGAATGTAGATGTAATCACCCGGGCAGCAGGACTCGGAAGAGACCCGACGCGATCTCGTCGCCGTCGCGTTCCTCCTTTCTTCCTTCCTTCCTTCCTTCCTTCCTTCGCGGAACGACGGGACGATCCTTCGGCGGGACGCGTCCCGGTACCTGTTACCTGCTACCGAGCGATCGCGCGACGGGGACCGAGAGCCGGGATTAGACCGGGCGCGCCACGTGCCACGGGTGCCTCTTTAAAACTCACTTATCCGCCCCCTCCGTCTCGTGAATCCCTCGCACGCGCGTGCATCTGGCCGGTCAAAGGAACAGGGGGGCGTGGAAAGAGCGTCGTCGCGGTATCCTCGTTCATTAACGCGAAAGAAACTTCGCATCGATCGGAATCAGCTCGACGAGCCATGAGTCATATCTTTATCTTTAGTACGCGGCCGGTATGCGAGTTCCAGCTCGAGAAAAATTCGCCAAAGAATATTCTGTATCAATCCAATTTATCCGCTCGTACAAAAAACCCATTACGCCCGAGTACTAAAACGCGTGGACCATTAGATTTCTAGAAAAACGTCGCTACGAACAGGTTCCCACCTCCCTCCTCCCGGCCGAAACCCGCGTCTTTACGTAATGGAAAAATCGACGGGAAACCTAATTAAGCGGAATGCGATTCCGGGGAGTTTCGCGCGCCTGACGATCGTTAATCCCGGTCTCGTGCGCGATCTCGCGAGGTCGGATCGGAGATAGCGAGATGATAACGCGGTTTACGGCCGATACGCGTTAGAGAGCTCCGCGCGATTAGTCGCGGCGCGCGTTTTACGACTGGCCCCGAACCCCGATATGTCGTCCGACGGTTTACCTTGAGATGTGGCTTCCTATACCTTCTTTCAGGCAAACGAAATCTCGAGCGTTTCGCGTAATAAGAGGCGAGGCGCGGCTAGTTTATTACACGCGAGGTTAGAGAGGAAGGTGCCCCCTCGTCTTCTCCCGTTGCGGCCGGAAAACCGGAATTCAGAAGGCCGATCGGCCGGCCCGAGAAATTCCCGCGAGGAGGGACCCCTGCCTGGCGATAGTTACCTGCGTGCCACGCCGTTTTATCGTACACCGTTACGCGTCGTTGTGTAATCGAAAGTCCCCGCGTCGTCGTCGCCGTCGTCGTCGTCGTCGTCGTTCGTTCGTCCGGCAGAAAGTTTTCGACCGCGTCACGGTAGCGCCGTTCGACGATTTAGTGTTACGACCGATTTTATAGAGATCTCGGTCGCGCCGTTTTGTTGCTCGAGCATTCGCCACGCTCGGTTGCAACGTTAATAACCTATTATAAATCATTCGTCGATATTATGTGTATTTATGTATTATTAATAGAACGCCGTGAAATCCGAGGCATTCTTCGGGCGGTTTCTTCGTGACTCCGGAGGGTACACCAACTCGAGTTGGGTCCCGGTCATGCAAGAACGGCGGCGAACGGGCACGTGCCACAGGTGGCTCTCGTCCGGTGGCGGCGGTGATTCGCGAAACGGGCGCGTCTTTTCCCTTTTACCCCGGCTGACAGGAAGCCGAGAAACCGGAATCGCGGCGAGCCACGACAAAACGCACTTACGTATATCTCTCCCGCGTGGGCCGTCCCTCGCCATGCTCCGGTAGGCCCGCAGATTTTTCTTCGTTAACCACGCGGGGCCCGATAACGACGCCCGGGATTTACGAGCCGATCCGTGATAAACGGCGGAACCGCTAAATTTGTTCGCGACACCGAAAGGGTCAATTGCGATCGCGTTCCCGATGAAACACGCTGATTTACGGCGACGGTTCCCAGTCGCCGACGGAGTGGTTCCGATTTCGATGGACCGACCCCGCGAGATCGTATAGAACGCTAAGTAATTTGCGTGCCACCGCGAGTCCCTTTTATAAATCACCGACGAGGGATCGTCCGTGGAGAAAATCATTATTTGAAGTCGCGCCACGCTTAATGTAGATATATGCGTCCGCGTGTGGCCAAGTACGGGTAACGGGGTTAATGAGCAGCCGTGGATCTTTTCGTTGGCTCGATCGATGCGTGCTCTCGTAGATTGCGTCGACGAGGCGCGCCTCGGCTGAATATTCATGCCCGGTATCGGAAGCCGGTGCGATCATCGTCGCCTCACCCTGCTTCGCTCACGATCCTCGTCATAGAACTTCGATGGAAGAACCTCGCGAATCTTGCCATCTCGTTATATGAATTATTCAATCCCTCGATCGGGGATCGTCGGCGCAGACGCTCACCTGTCGCGATCCACGAGTAGCCAGGAATTTCGACGCTTCTCGCGCGTCGTTTTATAGACGAAAAAATCGGTAGCTGAATCTGTGCGACCTTTGTGTTCGGTCCATGGGAATCGGCGAGCGCGGAGGAAGCGTCCTTTGAATTTCTGTGAGAACACCGGCGATGATTTCGCGCTTACGTAAGCAGCGAACAGTCGGCGGCGGCGGCGGGTTAACTGNCCGCGTGGGCCGTCCCTCGCCATGCTCCGGTAGGCCCGCAGATTTTTCTTCGTTAACCACGCGGGGCCCGATAACGACGCCCGGGATTTACGAGCCGATCCGTGATAAACGGCGGAACCGCTAAATTTGTTCGCGACACCGAAAGGGTCAATTGCGATCGCGTTCCCGATGAAACACGCTGATTTACGGCGACGGTTCCCAGTCGCCGACGGAGTGGTTCCGATTTCGATGGACCGACCCCGCGAGATCGTATAGAACGCTAAGTAATTTGCGTGCCACCGCGAGTCCCTTTTATAAATCACCGACGAGGGATCGTCCGTGGAGAAAATCATTATTTGAAGTCGCGCCACGCTTAATGTAGATATATGCGTCCGCGTGTGGCCAAGTACGGGTAACGGGGTTAATGAGCAGCCGTGGATCTTTTCGTTGGCTCGATCGATGCGTGCTCTCGTAGATTGCGTCGACGAGGCGCGCCTCGGCTGAATATTCATGCCCGGTATCGGAAGCCGGTGCGATCATCGTCGCCTCACCCTGCTTCGCTCACGATCCTCGTCATAGAACTTCGATGGAAGAACCTCGCGAATCTTGCCATCTCGTTATGAATTATTCAATCCCTCGATCGGGGATCGCCGCGGCGCAGACGCTCACCTGTCGCGATCCACGAGTAGGCAGGAATTTCGAAGCTTCTCGCGCGTCGTTTTATAGACGAAAAAATCGGTAGCTGAATCTGTGCGACCTTTGTGTTCGGTCCATGGGAATCGGCGAGCGCGGAGGAAGCGTCCTTTGAATTTCTGTGAGAACACCGGCGATGATTTCGCGCTTACGTAAGCAGCGAACAGTCGGCGGCGGCGGCGGGTTAACTGGTCTGTGCAGCCGGAGCGGAGCCGCGTTTCTTTCTGCTCGTCTTTCTCCGCCGACGGCCGATCGACTTCGACCGGCGGTAATGCCGGTGCTCTCGGGGCTTAACAACGCGTGACAATATGCATCGAGCGCACCCCACAATGGACGCAGCCGTCTGTTACGCAAAACCGTAGAAACCGATCTTCGGAAGAAGAACGGGAGTCGAAAGGGGAACTCGGTGGCGAGTCTCACGCGAAAATTCCTATACATTATGCAACCGTTGGCCATAAACGAACATCCCCGGCGTTGATGGGATCCTGGAAAAGATACATCGCGGGGTTTCGAGGCCGCGCGGGTTTTCTTCCTCCTGCCGGTCATGTTTATTAATTTATTCGAATCGGGCGTAGGAATTCGCGGCACTCCGCCGATGATCTATATGACCGCTCCGCGGGGTTGCAGTTGCAGCTTCCGTGTCGCATTCTTTCTCACGTTCGCCCGGTTCGATCGTAAAAGCCGGAAATCGGTTAATGCGGCCATTTTTCCCGCGGCCTCTTCCATCGGTCGATCCGTTTTTAATGCACCTCGCCGACTCGCGATTCTCGTTATCGCTCAGGAATTCGAGAGTTTGTTGGCCTTATTAGAATCCACTTCGGTTCGCGAACCCGCGGCCGCGAGATTAAATCTAATTACAAATGAACCTATCTCGATCTGATTGTTCCGATGTTGCTGACCATCCATTTCCCGGTTCGAGACGAGCGCGAAAGAATCTGGCTGGGAACTCGTTCCGGAAACGTAGCGAAGACTCCTCTGGCCACACGCGGAGCTCCTCTGGGCTGCGCAAACATAAGTTCGAGGCTGGTTGGCGAACGAGTAAGGTATTCCTCTGGCCGACAGTTAGAGGCTGGCCGTCTAAAGAGAGCTGGCTAGTTAGCGAACCGCGCGGCTGTTCAGGGCTGCCATAAACAATGGTTTTAGCGAGGTGCGTGCACACAGACCCGCGGACTCCCACGGTTTAGCATGGAAAACGGGGAACGTCTCCGCCGGTGTTTACGCGCACTTTGCCCGCCGACCGTTCACCCACTTTGGTTCAGTTAAGGCCGTTTTCGAGCTACTATCCTCCGTGGCCGCGAACCGATCGCCCGGCCTTTACCCGACGTTTACTCGCCGTTCAACCCGCGTTCCGGCCTCCATTAACCGGCCCAGCACGAGCCCCCCACGAGAGGTTACCTAAACAATCGTGCTTCCTCTCCCGTCCTCGTTTCCGATGAGTTCCTGCCCTTTTTCTTACCCTCCGGCGTTCCGAGTTTCTTGCCACGAGAGGAACGCTCTAAACCGATGGCTCTATGATTTAGAACGAGTTTCAGGGAGTTCTTCGTGTTTCACCGAACGGGGCTCAGATTCGACGGAAGAGAATTCGACTCCCACGCGCCGTCGGGTTCCCGCGGACGCGGCGGAACGCGGGAGCCGTTTCGAATTTCACGGATGACCGCCGAATGCCCGATGACGATCGGCAGGGAAGATTCTTACCCCGATGTTCCCGGCCGCGGGAACGTCGGGACGCGGCCTCGTCTCTAATTTCGCCGAGCTTATTAAANAGCGATCCCGGCCACGGGAACGTCGGGACGCGGCCTCGTCTCTAATTTCGCCGAGCTTATTAAATGCGTCGCTCGAGATTTGTACGATTCCGCGAAGAGCCGCTTTTCGAAGGGGATACGGGAATCGGTTTTTGCCACAGATCTTTTTATTACCGGTTTGGTTGCGTCAAAGTTCTGCGCGATGTCGTAAACAAACACCTTTCACCGTTTCCGTTGGGAAATCTTCGGATTCGACGCGTCGAGATTACGCGCTCCCTTTTTACGACGTACGAATTCGAAAATGATATCGGGACCTTTGAGATCGATTTCCCTTAATCAAATAACCATGAACGAAACGAAAGATTGCGTCGAATCGTTCGAAAACGATCGGAACAGAATTCCGACTTCCTCCGCAAGGCAAGAAAGGCAATTCCGAGCGCGGCGCGTCATCCAGGCCGGCGATCCGGGCGGAGTATCGGCCGAAACGACGCCTCCATTCATCCTTTCCATTCATCTCGAGGCCGGGCCGCGGGCCCGCAGCGGCCTTCTCGCTGGTAATAAGCAAAAAAGTCTGGAGGCCTGCCGGGGCCATTACGCGGAGAGGAGCGAGGAAATCGTCGACCGCGGACGTAAAAAGCGTGGCAAAGCCGATTCGAGCGGTGGCCCGACCGCCGCCGCCGCTTCATTTTTCTGCCACTCCTCGCCGCAACACCCGCGACCGATGCTAGTAGACCGCCCCATTGTCTACGCTATTCTTGTGCTCCACGCGAGGCATACGAAACTGTGTTAACATTTCGTCGAAAGAACGCCGCGCATCTGTGCCTCGCCGCGATGGGAAGAAAGAAAACGCGTTGCCCCACGGATTTTTCCTCCGAGCAGTTCTTGCGTTTCGGACCCCGTTTGTCGGCGCAGGGTTCGATCTCGTCGGTCGCGATTCAAACGACCGACGGTTTAGGCCGCTCGGTCGTCTCCTAACGCTTTTAGAAACGTTTTGATCGCGGGATTTGTTCCAGAAGGAGACGAGGGGTTCATCAGACGCCTCGTCCAGGCCGGCGGGGTGTTGTCCGAGGCGGAGGGTGGTGGACGGCGAGGGTCGGAAGGAGGGTGGCGTGCTATGATCAGCATGGAGCTTCCGGCGCACACGACGCAGCACGGTGCCCTTCACCTGGGGGTCGGTGTCGGGGTGAACCCAGGTGACCCGGCCGGAAGTGCTCTCACCGCCATTCATCCGCATCCCCAGGACCCCCTGGCTCTCCATCACCATAATCACGGAGCTGCGACAACCGGAGGTATGCACGAGGACTCCAAGAAAAAACGTATGTTTCTTCTTACGAATCCATTCGGTCCCGAAACACTTCTGCCCGCAGGAAAGAGTCGACGATCTCGGATCACCGCGTTGAAACTTATTTGCCGATGAGCGATAGCAGTATATATAGAAAAAGACACTTTCCTGCGTTTCTAGTTTTAATTAGTTCTAAGAATCCGGCCGAGAAAGTAGAGGCGGTCTCGCTCGCTCCGCCGCCGTCGGGACAAACGAGTTTCCGATACAATGTAAAAGTCACGAGGTTAATGTTTCATCACGGGTAATTGGTCTTCTTCTTGTCCGCGTCGCCGGGCCCCGACGTCCGCGGCGTAAAAACGGACCATGGGTGATGCTGACACTTGTCCGCCGGTTCTTCACCGCGCCGATCCACGCTCCTCGGACATTCTTCGGATTCTTACTCCGTAGCCGCCGTCTTCTTACCACTTTGTGTATAGGCCGCGATGCAAAACTCGTTTCGCGCTACGCTCGCTTTATCCTATTTTCCCAGCAATTATGCACGGCCGCGAACAGCTTTTCCCTGGGTTCGGTCGATCGCGACGGCTAATAACGCGATCATATTTTTCGCGCGGCCCAATAGGAATGCTGCCGCACGGGACAAAAAGCTCCGGCGAGCACGTGCTTCGCGGAAACCCGCGATAAATCTTCGTCCGCCTCTACGGCACGATTCTCGCCGGCGATGACAGTGCACGGCATTCGCTGAGTCAAGCTGGAATTCAGGAATAACGCTCGATCGTGCCGCGAGGAGGAGAAACGACTCTTTCCGCAGAAAGTCGACCTTGTTTCCACTTGGCGCAGGTTGAACGGAACCGGAGAGCCGCGCAGACAGAGAGAGCACACCGGAGGTTTACGATCGACGTTATCCGTCTCCGCGAAGACGAATGGATCCACTTTCGGACGCGATTTATTTGTCAATTAGCCCGATACCCGGAGATGATTTACGGCGCAATTGTCCCGCCTCGATAGAGCCTGATCGTTCCCCGGGATAAAATTGCCCCGTTCGGCTTCATGGATTTATTAATTTCGAAACAAAGAGGTTGACGCGCGAGTTCAAGGCTCCGCGTCTCGCAACCACCGCCAGATTCTCTTCTGACCGATTCCCGATTGACAAACCTTATCCGTCTCGCGGATCGGAGAGAGCGTTTTTGATCGTTTACCAATCGCGTTACTACGGACTAAAATTTCTTCGTCAAACTAACGATACGTCGGCCCGAAGGACTCTGTTATCCCGGCGCATCGATATCGGACTTAATTGAATCTTATCCTCGCGGGACACCGACTCCGGGCCGATACGTGCCGATCCTTCGTCAAAGACCGGCGGAACGAGAGCCGCGTGAAAGGCCTCCTTGTCCCGTACGGAACAATCGAGTTAGCTCCAAGTTGTGCCCCGAGTCGCAACGACCTTTCCGAGCACGTGTACACGTACACGGTATGCTGGTTCACCTACTTCGTCGCGAAAAATTCGCGTGACTCACAAAAATAATTCCGATGCCGATCCATTTCCTCAATGAATCAACCGAGGCGTGTCCCCTTCATTTCTCGAACCGCCGTCGCCGACGAACTGTGCCGGTCCATCCGACGCGTGACTTCGAACGATCGTTCGATCCGATTTCGAGCTGAATCTCATTTCTGCGAGGCCATTCTGTATAGTCGCGCGAACGCGGCCACAAAGGACCCGGTAGTTCCCCGGAACCGGCGGTGGACTCTCCCTGGTCGTGGTCGAGTCGTAGCTACGGTACAACGTATATAGTCGTTCCGGACGCTGAAGAGAGTGGCGCTGGTTAAGGAAGATGAAAGGCTGCCGCCATGGCAGCAGCCGCTAACGCGCGGCATGGCTCGTGGTGAACGGCACCGAGCAGCCGCCGCCGCGGTGACGGGGGAGGGACGGAGGCATCCACGAGGGGTCGTTAAATCTAATGATATCAAGTATTTGACAGAGAGAGCCCGCGATCGGTTCGTGGACCACACGCGCGATTACGTCGCGTCATTGTCTTTTGGTAACCAAATCATAAACCGGAGAGAACGGGTCGCCCGGCTCGAATCTGTTGGTATCGCGGAATTTTCGTAATGCCTCGATTGAAAGTGACGTCAGAGCTTGTTAAACGTATGATGAACTTTGTTGGAAACTAGATCGCGATCGATTCGATACAGTATTTTTGTTGCTCTGAATAACCATATTCGCTCGACCGATCGGTTATGTTAACGACGTATTTTAACGTCGTTTTCATCGGCCGACCGATCTATCCGCTAATTACGCTCGCCGTACGTTGAGCCCGTTCAAAGTATTGTTAATGCAATTCTAAATATTTGTCGTATCACGCTGAGCGACGTCCCGGCCGGCCGTTCGAATTAAATTGATCACGCGGGACCACCTCGAGCCGTTCTGCCTATCTCGATCGTCGGAGATCGATATCGATGGTCTTCGCGGCTGATGACGAGCGCCCATCGTCGGAGATCTCGACGCTGACGCACAAAGACCGCGCGAGTCGACGTCTTCAAAAGTCTGTCACCGTTTCCTCGGCGAGAAACTCCGCGATTATCCGGCTGAGATTTTAATTAGGAACCGATACGGCCGGTGTAAAACCTATTATCACGGACGAGTCGAAAGAAAAGCGAGCAATTTTCCACGGGTGCGTTTTCCCCGAAGCAATTAGCATCGATGGGCGCATCGCGCACGGGGAGTATGTCCTTAACGAGCGGACAGCGTGCTTAATTAGCCGCGAGCGTCGAGGAGAAAAAGAATGGCCGAGCATAAATTGGGTTCCCGTGCTTCGATTTTTCTTGATTTCGCGATTCTCCGCGACGGCGGCCACCGCGTCGCCGCGCGGCGCGACAATGTTTTTAATTGCGAATCGGCTCCAGCCTCGATTATCTCTAATGGCACGCGGTTATCCCGGTCGCATTAATTCGTAATTAATACAGACGCACGGAATTATACGGTTGTTTATGCCCCGGCGAGATCGCTGCCCGCCACTTTGTAATCTCGATCGGCCGATCCGTAATAGAAAACTGCCTAACGCGTATCGGAATCATAGTGGAAGCTACTCAACACAGTTGTTACGTAAACGCGCCATTAAATCACGATGATTAGAAAAGTTCGATTTTTTTCACGACTGGATAAGTTTCTCTCTCGACTGAAACTCGTTCGACAAGCTTTACTCGCTTCGCTCTTTTAAAAGAACTCTCGCCGCTGCCCGCTCGCTCCGGCATTCGCCGGGCCGCGTACAGAACTTCTTTTTTGCTTTTCAAAATCGACCGTTCAATTCCCGAAGTGACACGCGGNCTCTTTTAAAAGAACTCTCGCCGCTGCCCGCTCGCTCCGGCGTTCGCCGGGCCGAGCGTACAGAACTTTTTTTTGCTTTTCAAAATCGACCGTTCAATTCCCGAAGTGACACGCGGATCTGGAAAAATGCCACCACTCCTACGTTATCCGTCGGATACGATCCGATCGCGCGCCAAACCGGAGTGTCGCCAGCGCTAGGAAATATTAAGTCCCGGCAGTGATTTCGTATGCATCGAAAACCGCCTGACTGCCGTTTGAAAAAAAAAAAGAGGAAAAATCGACGTTGCAGAACCTGCCCCGTCCCTGGGATCGCTGCTCTCCAGAAATTAACAAGTTCATTTCACGACTCACTCTCGAGGAAGCGTGGTGGCGGTTTTGTTGCTCGGTACAGGAAACTCTGCGCGTTCGCTTCTCAAAAATTCCCCGCCTCGGTTTGAGTAAATCTTTCAAGAAAGTGCAGTTTGCCGGCTTCGGGATTCAATAAAACAACCGTGTACTAACTAAACTCGCTACACTTCGGCCATAATCGAGACCTCGGTATCTATCTCGGATCGGCTTTAAAGATTTAAAACCCACACGCGCGAAGGAGAAGCAACTCGTTTCGACCGGCTACAACCTACAATCTTCTTCTAACACCGGCGAACGAGAGAAAGGTAGAAAAAAAAAAAAGAAAAGAACAGAAGAAGAAGAAGCAGAGAATTCTTGACTTGGTCGGGCGCCCTCGCGGGGATTCTCATCGTGGCAACCCCGTAGCAGAAAAGTGACTGGCAGCACGTATAATATTTTCGCCGGACGCGTCTCGGTGTGTTCGTATTTAGCGTTCGGAGGGTTGAGATAGCGGCCGGTTATTTATGGGGTTAAATAAAGGAACACAGCGCGATGCCGCGATACCGACCGCCAAGTACAAATAGGTTGCGGCCTCGCCTCCGTTATCGTACCGAGTCCTCGTGATTCGCAACGTGCAACCTTAGAACTCGACCTTTTTTCACCCGAGCCCGGACGGCCTCTGATCGCTGAAACGCTCTTTTCCCGATACGATTTATCGGCGTACCGCCAATTCTCAACGGTCTCTTTTCTTTTTACAGATGACAGTGGCCACGGGATGAACCAGGACGGTGAGTAGTGCCACGACGCTTATTTAAAAGAAAAAAAAAATAGACCGACGGTCGTACGGTCACGGGCCGAGTCCCGTTACGATCAAACGGAGGAGGAGGGAAATCGTTTATCGAAGCGTCGATTGCTCTATCGCGTCGGCGATCGATCGCGAGAAATAACCAATTATCCTAACACTCGTCGTTATCTGGGCTTCCGCGATTCTAATTGGCGGCGTCGCGTCGCTCCGCAGCCTTAATTTCAGGCTCGATAAATTATCGTCGCGCCTCGCGGCCGAGAGTTCGGTGGCTCGTGAGTTATTAATCGTCTACGCCGCGGTGTAACAATTTTTCATCTTACCTGCTTTTTGCTCTCTCTCTCTCTCTCTCTCTTTCTCTCTCGCGAGACGCTCGTGCTACCGGATCGACGCGTGTACGTCCCCTCGGATCGGCCGCGAGTGTATCGCGCCCGGGGATCGATACAATGTTGCGTTTCGGACGTGGAACAATTAATGGATCCTCCGCTGGACTCTGGACGCCGGCCCAGCGTTGACAGCCGCGGCTCGATCCATCGGCAACGCCGTGCGCGGCCCCTGCAACATGTTAACAAGCGATTTTCGTTTATTATTTTCGTGCGCTCGCGATTCGAGATAGCTTTTTCTGTAACGGACCGGACAGACGTTCCGACCAGAAAAAAAATGGAATCTCTTTCCCGAGTTATCGCGCGGCTCGTAACTTCAAACGACGCGAGGAGGGTTTCTCGCGCGTTTTATCGGGGCTCTCGATCGCGGCTGCGAATCGCGCGATCCGGACGGATAGATCCGCGCCGTGGCAGCACGATGTTCGCGCATAATTTATGCCGATGACGTGCAGATGATTCCTGCGCGCGCTCACGTACACGTATGTATAACGCTGGCTGCGGTAGGTGGAAGGTAATCGCGAGTTTAAAGGGTAAACGGGCGGGTAAGGTGTGAGACCCCTCGAGCTCCGTTTCTCCCGAGCTCAATATTCAACAGGTATTTACATTCGCAAATTGTTTACGTCAGGCCACGATGAAATCTGTCAGGATTTCGTTCCCTCGGCAGCTTAACGGCCTCCGCTCTCTCCCTCTCTCTCCGTCCTTCTCTCCTCCACGTCGTCCTCCGCGGCCGCCGCCGCCGCGACGTTCTTCCTCTTCATCCGCCGCGCTGTTTGGACGTCGCTGGCGTGAGCCTGCCCTCTTCTCCGGCTCGCGTGCACCCTTCCTCCGGCCGGTAATTACATCTGGGTATTAATCAACCGTGCATCGGGAACGAGAACCGCGAGATCTTGATTTTCGCCACTTGCCCACACGACCCTGCCCGCCCGGACGCAACCCCGAGGATCGCGCGAGGTTATTAATTTATCGGAGACGCCTGGTTAGGCCCGTGTTACTTTGATTCATGGCGCCGCGTCGCGTACCGTTCTCTTTATACTCCTGCCTTTTTACGCGACGTCGCTTTCTGTTGGATTTTATTAAACAAAAATAAATCATTGTGTTTGAGAGACACTTCGTCTTGTCTCCGTTGAGTCTTTGTTAGATTTAGTCAATGGGCCTTCGGCCTTATCTAGACCCTAAACGGTCGCGGAGCAAAAACACATGGACCGTCACGGTGCATTATTGTGTTCCTAACTTTTCCGTTGCGCAGTTTTCTTTGGTTAGTCTCGTTCAGAGAGCAAAAGAGTCAAGACGTCCTTCCGAGTGAGGAATAAAAATTTTATAAAATCTAACTTGAGATTTATTCTATATAATGTTGGTTCTAATTATCAATGATTAGGCAAAAGTAAGAATAATTCCAAAACTGAGTTTCTCTGTGAAAAAGAGAATTTTCTATTTTATTCCTCATGTTCCTATATACAGCTATTTACAAAGCTTACCTGTGAAAAAGAGAAACGACATTAAATGTCAATTATTCGATATGTCCTTTCCCTAATTCTTCTTAAATCACAGTCTTTCACAATCTTCGCATTTATATCTTTTAACCGTTAGATTAATCCCTCTACGTCCTTCCAACGGTTCACATCATGTTTACATACCCATGTATCCCTACATATGAGTGCGCGGGACAGTTTGAAAGGGAGTATCCCGTACTGTCCTTACATCTATAAACCCCATAATCCCAATAGTTTCCAATTAACCGGGACGGAGGCTCGAACGATCGCTACCCCCCCACGTACAGCGTCGCGATTTTTTCACAAATACGTCGGATAGAAGTCGTCTGGTAACGAAGCGCTCTCATCGTCCGTTCCTTAAACGTCGCAGTTTTTGCCGAGTCGTTGCCGAGGATCCATCGTCGGGTTTATCGTCGGTCGTTAATGCGAACGGACGTATTTCGCGCTGGTCTCGCGGTTCTATCGGCCCCGGTCCTAATTACGACGTAACGCACAAGCGTACGCCGCGCTTACGTAATCCACCGATAATGCGGCTCCGAGCTCCTGCGTGCCTCGCCGGCCCGTCCGGCATTCGCGCCGCTATTATCTACCGTACTAGGATAATGACATCGGCCACGACGACCGAGAGTCGCACGGAAATATTCGATACGTGGAAGATCTCGCGTCTGATTAGTAGAAGATGTGGATATCCTCGGCGAGAGACGATGAACGGAGCTGATCAGCGAAACCGATTACGGCCGATCCGATTTAGCGAGCAAGACCCCTTCGATCCACTTTGCACGTTTTTTATGAAGACAAAGTCGAGATAATATATCTCGGATCAAACGTTTCTCCCATCTACGCGCATTACGCGCGTACTTTTCTCCGGCTGCATATATATTTCTCATAAACGCATAAAGGCGTAATCGTCGCGTTTAACATTCCATCCGGCGTGATCGTCCGCACACAGGCGCAGCTCGCGGGCTTCCACGCGACTCGACTAATAAATACAAATGCGCCGGGGATAGGGAAATATCGTTCGGGCCGAGGAAGACGTTCAGCATGAAAGATCGACTCCATCGGACGCTGATAGCGGTCCCGGGGTAAATGATGATCGCGCGAAGAAACTAATGGCCGGCGATTATTTCGCGCGCTCTCGCGTATTCCGGGTCAAGTCCGGCGAAAAGCATCGCGCCGGGTGATATCTCAGTTCGTAGATGCCCGATTTCACCTACCGATCGGCCGTCTCGGGCCGAGGCGGATTTACATCGTGTGGAAGGCCGAGTGGTCGGACGAGCGACGCCCGGCACGATTCAGGAAGCAGAAGCCTTCTTCTTCTTCTTCTTCTTCTTCTTCTTCTTCATCTTCTGCTGACCGTTTCTTCGTCTCGTTGCCACGGCGCTGATTAGCCCCGCGATAACATCGATCTGGCCGACGACCTTTGCGATAACGCGTTATCCGCCGATCTCCCAGAGAGAGAGATGACTCATCGAANCAAGACCCCTTCGATCCACTTTGCACGTTTTTTATGAAGACAAAGTCGAGATAATATATCTCGGATCAAACGTTTCTCCCATCTACGCGCATTACGCGCGTACTTTTCTCCGGCTGCATATATATTTCTCATAAACGCATAAAGGCGTAATCGTCGCGTTTAACATTCCATCCGGCGTGATCGTCCGCACACAGGCGCAGCTCGCGGGCTTCCACGCGACTCGACTAATAAATACAAATGCGCCGGGGATAGGGAAATATCGTTCGGGCCGAGGAAGACGTTCAGCATGAAAGATCGACTCCATCGGACGCTGATAGCGGTCCCGGGGTAAATGATGATCGCGCGAAGAAACTAATGGCCGGCGATTATTTCGCGCGCTCTCGCGTATTCCGGGTCAAGTCCGGCGAAAAGCATCGCGCCGGGTGATATCTCAGTTCGTAGATGCCCGATTTCACCTACCGATCGGCCGTCTCGGGCCGAGGCGGATTTACATCGTGTGGAAGGCCGAGTGGTCGGACGAGCGACGCCCGGCACGATTCAGGAAGCAGAAGCCTTCTTCTTCTTCTTCTTCTTCTTCTTCTTCTTCATCTTCTGCTGACCGTTTCTTCGTCTCGTTGCCACGGCGCTGATTAGCCCCGCGATAACATCGATCTGGCCGACGACCTTTGCGATAACGCGTTATCCGCCGATCTCCCAGAGAGAGAGATGACTCATCGAACGCGAGCCCGAAGCTGCGGCGTCTCTATTCGAAACGACGATCATCGTCATGCGGAAATTCATCGCCGGTACGGCTCCGATAGTTTTTCCGCGAGTTCCCCCGTTAAAAAGATCGGAACGTTTTTCGAGACGTCGTCGGCTCGAGCCGTGGCGAATCGGAACCGGCGTGGCTAGATCTCGTTTGCGAGCCGTATTGAAACCAGGCGGGCTCGATAAAGCTCGCCGGGTGGACAGACACCGGCGACGATATTTAAACCCGGAGTGACCGCCATAACTCTCGGCCGAGTACTGCGCCGTTTCTGCGATTCGACAAAGTAATACGGCCGGTTCAACGAGCTCGCTAATCAACGAAACTGTTTCTCCGGCCGGCTATCTGATGCACACGTACACCTTCGCCCGTGTAACCGTGGACTCGGAGCGAGCGAGCGAGTCGGCGCGTTTCCTTCTCCCGTGCCGCGCGCGTAAGTGGTACGTACCACGCCCGCGCACGCGAGAACCCGCTTCGGCTCGAGCGGGACGAGGAGCGAGCGATGCGGGGACCAAGCCAGCCGGAGGAGGACGCGCGAACGCCAGAGATAGAGCTCGCACGCGGAATGATTTGTATTGCTAAATAATCAGCGCCAGTTGTCTAGGATACTGGTTTAATGACACGCGTCGACCGGGAGGGAGAGACGTTGCACGCGTGTGTGTGTGTGTCCGTGTTCGAGAGCGGTCGTGCCAATTTCGACGGGGGATAACCGCGTAATTTCTGTTCCGCCGTTCGATTTTCTCGACCGAGCGTCACGAGCCCGTAAATTATTCGACGCGGACAGCCGAGAAAACCGATCGCGGACTCCGCTTCGGAATCTCTCTCCCATCGTTCGGCTCGCGAATAATTTCCGATTTCTGTATACTCGGTTTTCCCTGATTTACGTTTCCGCGAGGTCGCCGGGGATCGAGCAGCGCGCCGCGCGGAATTCGTAGATCCCCGGGGCGAGATCGATGCAGGAATCGCCGGTTCCGCCACAAATTCCATCGGGTTCCTTCCCTTTTCCAGGCTCGCGTCCCGACGCCCAGATACAATCGGCGTACAACCAACTCGCTCCGGCCGGCGTACTACACACGGTCACGTGTACCCGGCCGCAGCTTCCATCGCGTGTGCTCGCGAGGATGCCTGTGCGCAAAGGGTGTGGCACTCTCCGCTTCGCAACGGTATCATCCGTTGCATACCGGTTATCGAAAACGAACTCTACCGATTCGGCTAAAACCCCGAGCGAGCCGCCGCGCCGGTCACGACGTCACCGCTCGGTTGCGTAACGCGTGCGAGCTTCGTTGATTAAAATACTCCGAATAGTTGTTCCGCATATTTACGAGCTCACGGTCCGATACCCGACGTCGTAACCGATCGAACTCGTGTCACGTTTAATGAAAGGTTCGCCGCGATACGATTTTAATTGAAGAACGATTCCGGCTCGCCTTGGGAGTATCGTTAAATACGGCTGAATCGCGCGGCGCGCTCGTGACTAATACCCGCGATGGAAGTAGATGACACGCGACGTGTCGTTGCCCAGAGAGACCGGCCGGCGTACGCATAATCGTTTCCTCTTCTTGCCCGCTCGCTAATTATACGAGTCGCGCGGTGCTCCGCGCGCGCGTTCTTTTTTCGAACCTCCGAGCGCGCGTTATTATCGTTAAACGCTCCGGCGTTAGTTCTAAATGCGATTTCCTTCTGCGCCGGCGAATTTATGATTAATTCGATTTTACCGGAGAGAAGTTAACTCGAGATTACGAGGGATTAACGCGCGATCATCGTCGGCCAGCCGCATCCTTTTTACGTGTCCGCGTCGAGTCGATCTTATTTAAAACGACCGTGCCCTCGTTTTAAGTAATAAATTCTGCATGCGCGACTCGCGTACACACCGTATATATACTCTTTTTCCGAGATTAGCCGAGCGAATATAAGTACGGATAAAAAGCCGAGCGGTCATAAATAACAATCGAGGAACATCCCTCTAATTCCACGTTATCACTTAACCGCGCGGCTCACCGTTCGACCGTAGAAATTCGCTCGGTAGATTGAGACGTCCAGCCAGGCTCTAATTGTTCCGCAAAAACGATCACCAAGGATGCCACGAGCCATCTAACTGTGTTACGTTTCCGAGCGTTATTTACGACCGATCCGCCGATTAATCGGCGTTTATCTCGTAAAACTGGAACGCGTCCGGACGACGGGAACGCGAGCCATTTCGTAAGTGAGAGATCAATAAAGCTCAGATAACCGATCTCGTGAAATCCGCGGCAGATTCAATTTTAATTCACCCGCGATGGCTCTCGACGATATCGTCCATAGGAATAACGTTTGATCGGGGGGATCTCGCCGGGACGTTAAAGAGACTCGAAAGGTCATCCCCGGCGGCGTTTATTGCCACAATCGGCAGGGTACCATTGACTCGGGCATCGGCCACTAGAGCAGTCCGTGGGGCGGCAGAGCATGACGCCATTAACCTAACGAGGCCACACGTTGCACCCTCGCGAGCACTCGACTATATCAGCCCCGAGTGCTCCGACTCCTAGACCTAGACCCACCGATCGTACCCCTCGCCCCGCCCCAAGGACGCTTCGCAATTCAGACCGAATCGCTCCTTTCTTCGGCCGCGAGATTCGTAAAACGTCCAATCGGTACACTCGATCGTATTCATACGGTTTTTTCCCCGACCCGTGTTTATGCTCGCACGCACGTGTACGCACCACGTGAAACGGTCCCCCGCCCCGGTTTTCCGGTTGAACTGATCGCGAACTGGTTCTTGACCATCGAACCGTTCGATTAATGGCCGACGCGTTTCTTCCGCACTTGGATCGTTTCATCCGCTCTCAGATTAACGCATTCGGTCGACACGAGCGGACGCGTTCTGCCGGCGCTCGTGGAATTTCGAAAAAATGGCCGTCGCGCGAAAAACGTACGCACAGTGAACGAGGCGAAGTATACGACGAAGTGCAACGATTGCCTTAATGGCGCTCTCGGCTCGAATAAGTGGTGTGAGTCGGTCGATCTTCGTCACTGCGAACGACAGTAATCTGCTCACACCTAATCGAGTGGAAGTAGTAAAAACTGAGGGGCCGGAGTCGTGACAGTGTCCGATCATGAACGACATCGATCTACCGTCGATGGGAGCCTCCGGTGCGGCGACGATTTTCAAGAAACGGATCGGACGGTAGATGGTCGCAGATCGATTATTCGCGACTATGATGAATCGCTAACGAGGATGGCCCGCAATTCCAGCGACATCACCGTGCCGGAAGGAGAAGTGTTTGCGCACGTATCGACGTGTAAATTACCGGCTCGGTAGAAATCATTAGCGGAGGGAAACGCGGAGAAATGACGGGCAGACGATCTGATAACCGTCCCGAACATCATAATTGGCCCGGTGTGGCGCGGCGTGTGTATCGCATCGCGATTCGCCACGCGACCATCGGTACCGTCGGCCCCGATCGATCGTATGCAAATCGATGGATCGGCACGTGAAGCGTGCTCGTGCACGGCGAAAATACGACCGCGTAAAACGCGTGCGCGATTTACGGAGCTGACCGGCCGCGCTCTCGTTTTGCGCTTTTACGTGGAAACGCGGACTCGATCCGATCCCGACGATAGTATTTCATCCGAAACTGTTCGCGAACGCCGCTCTGATAACGTTATCGGGAAGTATTAATAGAATACGAAGGAAGGAATTTTGATGGACCGCTATTAATACAATAACGTTACGGATCCCGAGGTCGGGAGGAGGCTTTTAGATTTTACGAGGAGACCTTTGCAACTTGTTCGCGGCTGGAGGAATCGGCGAGTTAAGCTGGCAAACGGTCCCGGCGAGGCGAATGCAACTAGGGTCAACAAACTGCGTGTACCTGTCAGCTATCATCCGCACGCAACGCTCCTCGGTCCGGTATACGTCGGACTCTTAATTCCAGGCTCCGAGCATCGTTTAACCGTGCAATTGAATTCATTAATGCGATCGATTTCACGGATTCCATCCCCGGTACCGGTTACTCGGAAAAATATCCCGATGTGGGAATTCGCCGCGTCTCGAATTAACCCGGCCGTTCCATCCGATTTCCTTATCGTACAAAAGGATTTTTAATCGGGCGCGGTTTACGCGGAGCGCGCCCAGTTTCTCAGGAGCCGACTCACGGGAATAGAGAACATTCGTTCGAGATTACGCGAATAGATTCCCTCGAAATTCTTGAGCTCCTCGAACGAAAATTGCAGATATTCCTCTCTCGAACGGGTAAAGTAACGAGCTGCGGGAAAAATGGTATAGTTTCTCCCAGTCGTCCTCGTCGCGACCTCGCGCCGCCGTGGGCGTACCCACCTGCCGTCCATAGCTTACCGATCCTTTCGCTAGAATTCGCAAATGCCACGGATCTATTCCGTAACAGCAACGGTGATTTCGCGAGGTCGCTAATGCTAGACTGTTAGCCGGGCGGGATCAGAGAATTTTGAGCTCCGTTCGATCGGTCTTCCGGTTCGTTGATCGGTTGATTATAGAGGAACGTGAAGATGATTGTAGCCGACTCGTGCTCGCCCTCGCGACGCGGGAATCCGTCTGTTTCTCGCAAACGATCTTAATATTCCGTCCGTCCGCGACGAGTGATAACGTTTTCGAACCGATCCACGAGCAATGATCGTCGTTTTACGCGCTCTCTTTCTCTCTCTCTCCCGGCCCCCGACCGACGACGCTCGTTTCATATTCGCTGAACTATGTAATGCAGGAACAGAGATTAATAATTTGCAGTTCCCACCCCGGCATTATCGGGGCACGAGGCACAAGCTGGATCGCGAACACGACGACGCCACGGGAAGAGTGTGTTCAGCAGCCGCGCGGCTGCAGGGTCGACCGGTCACGATGGACTCGGGGTAATGATAGCCTGCCCTCGCCTCATAATCAGTCCCCCATCTTAATTTATGTTTGCCCCCGCCCGAGACCGGCGCGCAGGGACCGAGAGAGCCTCCTCTCTTCGATGTAGGTACCTGCTGCACTGCTCACCGCTTCGCCTCTTTACTCCCGCTAATTTACCGTAATTCGACCGCGAGACGACCGCGCGCAGTACTTTTGATTCTGTCGCTGATTTGTTGCGAGCACGCCGGGCCCGACCCCAGAGATCTCTCGACCCGGCGAACGCCGAGAGGATTCCCGCTTCCGGCCGACGATCCTCGCGACCGCAGAGTCCTCGAATCGCCCGATCGGTTAGAGCTTCCGAATCCCGCGATACGATATCAGCCGTGTAGAAAAACTAAGTGGTCTTCGCGGCGGCGAGGGTTAAACCGGTAGGCGGAGGAGGCCGCTGATAAGGCCCACGCAATTTCCACGGGCGACCGTGCTTCTTATTTTTCTCCGGACGCCCGAGGCTCGAGCCTCGAAGTAGGCCTCTCCTCGCAATTTCCGGTGAAACCCAGTTACGATAGTTTGCGCCTGGATCTCGGCCGGCCGAGAATCGAGGGACGAGTCCGCGTCGCGGGACGAAGACGGGAATTGGCGGAGGAGATCGAATTTATTCATCGGCAGCCGATCTCGGTGATACGAGTTTAAACGTCAGTCCGTGACGAGACACGGAAGATGTTTATTGGGCTGGCGAATCGCGTGGCTCGGTGCACGTTCTATCCGACGGCTAACTGTACACATGGTTATCTCGCGGTATTACACGTTTTATCGGTCGCTCTAATGGACCTAATGGATAAAAACTACGCCCGATATCTGGCTTTTTCACGATCCAGAGCTCCCAGTGTATAAATAGAATTTAATCGTCGAGCATGAATTTAGTTTTATCGAAGAAACAATGCAGATTTACGTTCCGCCGTATCGGCGGACGTCTTAACAACGGCTGGACGTAAGTAATTCGTTCGATAACGACGTTACGATCAAAATTTCGAACGAATTACTCCCGGGCTCGTCGAGCGACACTTTTCCTTGGGACGCGATCGCGCGGATAACGTATACACGGTCGAATCGATCGGATACCCGTTAGCGGGCCGCAACACTTTTGTCAGCGAGAGAAAACGTTTCAATCGACGAAACGATCGATAGATCGGCGGGCCGTGCGTGCCGCGAACGACCGGTACGCGTTATATTGTATGCCCTTATGAGCGAGCACGAGGCAGCTTTGGCATACACGATCGTTGCGAAACGGACTTGGTCCGGTGGTAGCTCCGACGGCTGACCTTTCGCCGTTTGGAGCACCACCGGACCCGACGTCTGGGCCCGTTCGATCCAGTACACGATTTTTGCCCGCTGCGAACAATTAGAGATCGTATCGCGATTTCTTTCTACTCCCGTTGCACGGGCTGTCCTGGACGCCTCGTCAGAAATTCTCAAATTCTACGCGACGTCGTGCTCGTTCGGATAACAGGACCGATCTGTGTATCGGTAGACATAAAATTGACCGCGTGCGACGATTGAAACGTGAGCCGGAATTGTAAATTATTTTCGAACGTTCTCGCTCGGGTTTAAATCACTTTTAGTGGGAATACGTTTCGACACGATCCCCGTCGACGCGGTAACGGGACGGGAGCGTATCTGAACTGGAGCGGTCGTTTCCAGCGGGCAGACCGCGCCAGCGGATGGGGTGCCCGTAAAGTTTTTATAGTCCATTAACAGCGAGCTAATAACCATAATTGTGGATGTAACACGCGTATAAATGTCGCTGCCAGCTTCGACAACGCGATTAACCGTTCCGTATATAAATCAGCGCGTTGACACGGTCGATCAACGCGTTACCGTGACGCGGACGGCGTGCAGATAAAAGTTTCGGCGTCTCGGTCGGAGTTTGGTCGCGTCGCGGCCAGCGTCGCATATCGCGCCTCCTCTCTGTATTTCATCTTTTTTACAGGGAATCGATGAAACGATAAAACGGGACGATGTCCGACGGTCGTAACGGAGAGCCGCGACGGGACTATAATCTGAATATAAAATTCGAGCAGTAATACCGAGCCATCATCGTCTGTCCGTTTCGCGGAATTTCGTTTAATTACTCGTACTTTAACGGAAATTTATCTGCCCCCGGCTCCCCGTCGACGATTAACGAAACGCACGATGCTTTTACTACTCGTCGTTCGAACGTCGTTCCGTTTATGCCCGCAAATTGAAAGCCTGACTAGAGTATAAACAATTTCGCCCAGAGTTTATTAAAAAGAGAGAAAGAGAGGCGAGCGTTTTATCCCCGGAGGGCTATAGACGATTTTTATCCCGATTTCCGTCGATAAGGATCGACGGAAGATCGATGACAAAAATCGCTCGTCCCCGTGCACGAACACCCGAGAATTATCATAATCTCGTCCTGCTCGTAGATAATACGGCCGATTTCCTCGAGAGCCGGGAGCAGTCGGACGATCCTAAGTCGAATTTCCTTTCCTGGAAATATCATCTGTTCGAAATCTAGCTCAAAACCGATTTCCGTCCTCGCTAACAGTTTTTAATCGAATGATCGCGTCATCGGAGACAACAGGTTTCCGTTGTAGTGAAACGGTGCAGCGTAGGAGAAGCCGAACGCGAGTCTAATTCCAGCGGAGATGCACGAGAAGCGTGCGTTTAAAGCATACTGGTTGGCAGAGGCGTTCGCCAGAAGGGTCTTACGGTAAGGTCCGGCCACGCCATGAACGTTTTCTCTATAAAAAGAATACAGGTGGGAGATGGAGAAAGAGAACGAACCCGGTCAGCGATCGAACGGAACGGCGCGGCAGCTGGACGAGAGAGAGAGAGAGAGAGGGAGGGAGGTCTATTTGCATAACCGCCCCGACTCACAAAAGTCTATGATAAGTTGGCCCGATAAAGACGACCACTTGTAATCCTCGGCTTCCGCGCTCGCGGGACCGTGTACGTAGAATATATCACAATCCTATGAGCTCCGCCGTTCCCGGCTTTATTTCGATTAACGATTCAACGCGAGCTTGACCTCGCCCTATCCTGAATACGCCTCGGATTCAGCCTCTATGGAGCGTCGACAACCGTTCATACGATTCGATCGTCGCCCCTTTCCCCGTCCTCTTCGCCTCTTCTCCGACGAATCAAAATATTTTTTAACGCCCGCGTCGTGCACTTAAAAATTCTGGTTCCGGTCACGGTGGATTCCCCCTTTGACGGTGACCGCGCTAGCGTTAACGCCGCGAACGTCGGCCTCCGGCGCGTCGTATTAACAAACAATCTCGTAAACAATGACCACTGTGTTTCGCCCGGTAGGTGATAGGTGGACTGAGCGGACCGGCCGCGTATATGGAGAACGCACAACCGAGAATGCATCCGCTTGGCTCGGCAAATACATCCGCGAGCGAGCCTGTTACATATGTACCGGGTGACGGAATCGTGTGGGCCCCGTGTCCATGGGAATCCCTGTGGCGTATGCATTACGTGGCCGCGATCACGTTTCCCCCGTTCCTCGGGCGCATTTCTTCGTCGATCTACGAATCGATAAACGCGCCGATCGAATAAAAATGAACCGCGCGCCGCCGCGGCGTTCGCCGATACGCGAAAAAGACGTACAGGTGCCGGGCTGCTGTCAAAAAGGATGACAGGAGACAAACTGCTATCACCGGCAGTGATCGGAACAAATTTGTCTCCTTATTAGTTGGAATAATCGGCATCCCGCGGTAGTAAATCGTGCAGATATATCAGCCGGATAAAAACGACCCATTGACGAACGATGTCAGCCAGTGAACGATGTAGGTGCTGAACCGGGACTCGAATGCGGATCTTTCTATCGGCGGATCGACACGAATACATCTACATGCGTGCTGTAAACGGTATCAAAACTGTTGCTCCGAAGCCTCCGAAGTCAACCCTCGTCTTTCTTCGCGCACAAGGTTTTAATGGATTAAAAAACGAGCCAATAGGTAGCCAGGCATACCAGAGACCTGACCATCGGCCCTTTTCATATCCGCGTTAACCTCGGCGCCGTTCGTTTAATTGATCCGGAATACCGCTCGAGCCTCTCCGCCGTTCTCCCGGTCGGTCCCTCCTTTAACTCGCCGGATTCCCATATCGGATTTATCCCTCTGACTTATCGGCAAAAACGCATGTCGCACAGGTGCCACTGGGTAAGCCGGCAGAAGGCAAAAAGTTAGCCAGCCACTCCGAAGGGCAGTGGAAGTTTATCGCGGGTACCAAGTCGAGACTCATAAAATGGTATTATCGCGGGGAAACTCATTCTTCTGTCCGTACTTTTACCGCGGCACCTGATGCGATCCGGCGAATCCTCGCGATTAATCTCCATACGGAGAGGAACGCGCGTCCCACGTTACGCGCGGGACGCGCCTGTGACACTTGATTAATCGCATTGTGTAGAGAAAAAAGCGCGTCCGCTATCAGATCTCTTATCGGCCGCGTGGCTACCGTTACTCCTAGTTGACGGTCTACCCGATTTTATTAATGAAAGCCCCTCGTGTTGCAACAGCAGATTCGAATCGGTTGCACACCGGAAAATCGAACCCGATCGATATCAACGGGCGCGATCCAAAAAGAGACGGTGATTAACGAGCGGCCGTCGTCGTTTCTTCGATTTCTATAGATCTTCTGTTTCCGGTGGCTACCGGTCTGTAAATCTCTGCCGGCGATCGATCGCGGCCGCGTCGGATCGTCCGCTCGACAAAATTGTCGCGAATGCAATTTCGCGCGAGCCTCCTCCGGGCACGTTTAATTGTCGCTATAAATCCGGCCGCGAGGGGGTCAATAATTAGACGATTACACGGACGTGTTGCGTGCCGGAAATCGATCGTTGACCATCGCCGCGGATTTTTCAATCTTCCGCGCGCACTCGCATGCGAGAGACGTCCGAGAATATCTATCGGCAATTACGCGCTCGGAGCGATTCGTATCTCGACGATTGAGATAAAAGTATACTTATCGAACGTCGACGCGAGGTTTCTAATAATGGTTTTACAGAAAATAACTCATCGAGCTCCCTCGTTCGAGTTGTCGGGCATAAAGAACGGCTACCGCGGGTCAAACGGTGGAAGGCAATTACGAAGGTGTCGAATTTAAGCGTTGACGGTGTTCCGCGCCAATTGGACGCGGGGTTAGCGATCGTAGTTCAGAAACACTTGGCCGGACGTGGATAATGGCCGGCGTGGCCACAGAGCCGAGTCCACCGAACCCATCCGTACTGGTAACGCGGGCGTACAATAACCGGGATTGCGGTTTCAGGATGATAGGCTGTCACGCCGCGTTGCAAATGATTTTCGGTGGAAGCCACGGCGTTCGCCGTCCTCCGAATTCGACGATGAAAACGCTCGGACATCTTCCCTCGACGGGATTCTATTCATTTCGTTCCCCGTCGCTCGTAATAAATAGATTTAACGATGATTTCCCATTAATTTTATTCCTCTCGTCTCATTTGTCCGAAGAACGTTGAATGTCGAACTTAAGGCTGAATCTCGAAGGTATCGGACTTTCACGGAATATTTCTTCTGTCGGTTGTGGTTTCGAATCAGCTTAGCGAGAAACAAATCATGATTCACGTTCGGCTATTAAGTTTTTCTACGATACGATCGGCCTTCGTTAGATTTGTCGCGAAGGAAACGGAGATACGTTCGTCGAAGAGGAAACACACCGGCCATGCTTTCTACTTCGCGTTTCCGAACAATTTGCGACAGTTTCGACGCGCTCTGCTTCGTTTCCGGCAACCGAGCCCCGATCCCTTCCCAAATAATCGGGACAATATCAATTTGACGAAACGCAATTACGCGGAATACTTAAAAATTCAAGGCTCCTTAAGGTGGTACGGTCAGAAGTAACGACACAGATCGCCACGTAACTTTGAAAACTTAAATCACAATAAAATAATAATTTTAGAATTTTACTATAGAAAATACATTCTTATTAATTCTTTCTTTACTTGAGTTCTATTTTTACTACTACAGTTGGTAATGGACCACCTTAGCAGAAGCCGACTGTGTATTAATTTCGTTTTATGGAAATTCTCGACGACAACCCGTTCGTGGGTGGCGCGATTGGAACCGAGAACACGAGTGATCTCGAAGAGCTTCGAGTTCTGCTGTGTACAAAGTCGGAAAGATTCTCGGCAAGTCTCGGTTTACTTTTGCAGAAGATAATAACCCGGCGAACGGTAATTATCTCGACGTTACCGGATTCTATATCCTCGTAGTAAAGCGCAGGGAATTACAGCCACGGTGGCTAGTCCATTACTAAAATGTAATACTACAGCGGTGCCGTAGATTAAAAAGCATTCATTAACGCGGAGGAAAAATCGCGGTTGTCGAACGCGTGGCGCGGAATAGCCGCGGCCGCGTACGTTTTATGGTTCATTAAGGGGTAACCGCCTCTTCGTTGACTCGGCACAAATTGTATATCACAGGGATTATGCTCGCGGTCGTAATAATTTCGTGCTGCGCGTTCGCGTGGAAATTGAAAATCAGTCGCTCCACTTTATACCTCTGTTCGAAAAATTCGCTTCTTCTGGTTTTTTCGCCCCCTCTCAAGTGCCCGGCGTTTCGTAACTCACGTCGTAAACGCGGCATCCGCTGGAAAAGATGAAACACCGACGGGAAACCGACCTAATAACGTCATACACCTTGACAGAGGAAAGACGGTGCTCGTAAAAGTCGGTCGGGAGCGGACGCGAAGGTAGAAAAAAAGAGCGGATAAAAACGGGCCGGTAATTACGTTTACGAGCCGCGGCTGCGACAATGACTGCGGGAGCCGAAGGATGGCCGGCGTCGCCCGACCCGCCGATTCCGACGGGAATCGCGGACCGGAATTCCACGATGCCGCGATAACGAAAATCGGCAACAATAGGTATTGCGAAGGATTCTCGGAGGAGTCGGATCGAGGGGTCCCGATCCGATCGAGGCTGAACGTTCATTTGCCAACCGGGTGTCGACGTCTCACTCCATTGACCGCGGAATCGCCGATCGGATCGACTCGAAAACCGGCGATTCCCGCGCATCGCACATCATTCCTCTGTCATCATCTCGGTCGCTGCTCACGAGAGGATCACCCGAAGCGCGCCAGCTCTAGATGGTGGGCGGATAAATGCCTGCCGCGAGCCGCTGGTACGCGCTCGGCTTACCAAATCGCTTAGCGAATGTGAACGTACAGAAAATGGCGAATTAAAACCGAGAACACGTCGAATTGAAAACATCGTCGAACTCGAAATACGAAAAAGTTTGGTACGAAAAGACCCGATCTCACGAAATGTTCGGAGAACGTTTTCGCACGCGTATTCGGGTTTGAGAGGATGATCGACGCGAGTCGTTCGGGTACACGGTAATAACGACGATAAACAAGCGTTCTAACGAGGCGTCCTGTGTAGGGAAATATCAATGTTATTTTATTGAACACGCCGGCGTGCGCTCGGAACCGCGGTCTATCCCCTCGGTCAGGGATACGGCCGAGTAAATACGCAATTTGCCGACCTTACGTGATCCTCCTCGTATCGTAACAGGTGGAGAAGTAGATTCCAGCGGACGTTGATGCCGGGATTCGAAACGATTTAGAGTAGCTCCGTTGAGTGCATTCGAGCTCTTATATGCCCGCGATACCTTCGCTTTANTAGAATATATCACAATCCTATGAGCTCCGCCGTTCCCGGCTTTATTTCGATTAACGATTCAACGCGAGCTTGACCTCGCCCTATCCTGAATACGCCTCGGATTCAGCCTCTATGGAGCGTCGACAACCGTTCATACGATTCGATCGTCGCCCCTTTCCCCGTCCTCTTCGCCTCTTCTCCGACGAATCAAAATATTTTTTAACGCCCGCGTCGTGCACTTAAAAATTCTGGTTCCGGTCACGGTGGATTCCCCCTTTGACGGTGACCGCGCTAGCGTTAACGCCGCGAACGTCGGCCTCCGGCGCGTCGTATTAACAAACAATCTCGTAAACAATGACCACTGTGTTTCGCCCGGTAGGTGATAGGTGGACTGAGCGGACCGGCCGCGTATATGGAGAACGCACAACCGAGAATGCATCCGCTTGGCTCGGCAAATACATCCGCGAGCGAGCCTGTTACATATGTACCGGGTGACGGAATCGTGTGGGCCCCGTGTCCATGGGAATCCCTGTGGCGTATGCATTACGTGGCCGCGATCACGTTTCCCCCGTTCCTCGGGCGCATTTCTTCGTCGATCTACGAATCGATAAACGCGCCGATCGAATAAAAATGAACCGCGCGCCGCCGCGGCGTTCGCCGATACGCGAAAAAGACGTACAGGTGCCGGCCTGCTGTCAAAAAGGATGACAGGAGACAAACTGCTATCACCGGCAGTGATCGGAACAAATTTGTCTCCTTATTAGTTGGAATAATCGGCATCCCGCGGTAGTAAATCGTGCAGATATATCAGCCGGATAAAAACGACCCATTGACGAACGATGTCAGCCAGTGAACGATGTAGGTGCTGAACCGGGACTCGAATGCGGATCTTTCTATCGGCGGATCGACACGAATACATCTACATGCGTGCTGTAAACGGTATCAAAACTGTTGCTCCGAAGCCTCCGAAGTCAACCCTCGTCTTTCTTCGCGCACAAGGTTTTAATGGATTAAAAAACGAGCCAATAGGTAGCCAGGCATACCAGAGACCTGACCATCGGCCCTTTTCATATCCGCGTTAACCTCGGCGCCGTTCGTTTAATTGATCCGGAATACCGCTCGAGCCTCTCCGCCGTTCTCCCGGTCGGTCCCTCCTTTAACTCGCCGGATTCCCATATCGGATTTATCCCTCTGACTTATCGGCAAAAACGCATGTCGCACAGGTGCCACTGGGTAAGCCGGCAGAAGGCAAAAAGTTAGCCAGCCACTCCGAAGGGCAGTGGAAGTTTATCGCGGGTACCAAGTCGAGACTCATAAAATGGTATTATCGCGGGGAAACTCATTCTTCTGTCCGTACTTTTACCGCGGCACCTGATGCGATCCGGCGAATCCTCGCGATTAATCTCCATACGGAGAGGAACGCGCGTCCCACGTTACGCGCGGGACGCGCCTGTGACACTTGATTAATCGCATTGTGTAGAGAAAAAAGCGCGTCCGCTATCAGATCTCTTATCGGCCGCGTGGCTACCGTTACTCCTAGTTGACGGTCTACCCGATTTTATTAATGAAAGCCCCTCGTGTTGCAACAGCAGATTCGAATCGGTTGCACACCGGAAAATCGAACCCGATCGATATCAACGGGCGCGATCCAAAAAGAGACGGTGATTAACGAGCGGCCGTCGTCGTTTCTTCGATTTCTATAGATCTTCTGTTTCCGGTGGCTACCGGTCTGTAAATCTCTGCCGGCGATCGATCGCGGCCGCGTCGGATCGTCCGCTCGACAAAATTGTCGCGAATGCAATTTCGCGCGAGCCTCCTCCGGGCACGTTTAATTGTCGCTATAAATCCGGCCGCGAGGGGGTCAATAATTAGACGATTACACGGACGTGTTGCGTGCCGGAAATCGATCGTTGACCATCGCCGCGGATTTTTCAATCTTCCGCGCGCACTCGCATGCGAGAGACGTCCGAGAATATCTATCGGCAATTACGCGCTCGGAGCGATTCGTATCTCGACGATTGAGATAAAAGTATACTTATCGAACGTCGACGCGAGGTTTCTAATAATGGTTTTACAGAAAATAACTCATCGAGCTCCCTCGTTCGAGTTGTCGGGCATAAAGAACGGCTACCGCGGGTCAAACGGTGGAAGGCAATTACGAAGGTGTCGAATTTAAGCGTTGACGGTGTTCCGCGCCAATTGGACGCGGGGTTAGCGATCGTAGTTCAGAAACACTTGGCCGGACGTGGATAATGGCCGGCGTGGCCACAGAGCCGAGTCCACCGAACCCATCCGTACTGGTAACGCGGGCGTACAATAACCGGGATTGCGGTTTCAGGATGATAGGCTGTCACGCCGCGTTGCAAATGATTTTCGGTGGAAGCCACGGCGTTCGCCGTCCTCCGAATTCGACGATGAAAACGCTCGGACATCTTCCCTCGACGGGATTCTATTCATTTCGTTCCCCGTCGCTCGTAATAAATAGATTTAACGATGATTTCCCATTAATTTTATTCCTCTCGTCTCATTTGTCCGAAGAACGTTGAATGTCGAACTTAAGGCTGAATCTCGAAGGTATCGGACTTTCACGGAATATTTCTTCTGTCGGTTGTGGTTTCGAATCAGCTTAGCGAGAAACAAATCATGATTCACGTTCGGCTATTAAGTTTTTCTACGATACGATCGGCCTTCGTTAGATTTGTCGCGAAGGAAACGGAGATACGTTCGTCGAAGAGGAAACACACCGGCCATGCTTTCTACTTCGCGTTTCCGAACAATTTGCGACAGTTTCGACGCGCTCTGCTTCGTTTCCGGCAACCGAGCCCCGATCCCTTCCCAAATAATCGGGACAATATCAATTTGACGAAACGCAATTACGCGGAATACTTAAAAATTCAAGGCTCCTTAAGGTGGTACGGTCAGAAGTAACGACACAGATCGCCACGTAACTTTGAAAACTTAAATCACAATAAAATAATAATTTTAGAATTTTACTATAGAAAATACATTCTTATTAATTCTTTCTTTACTTGAGTTCTATTTTTACTACTACAGTTGGTAATGGACCACCTTAGCAGAAGCCGACNACACAGATCGTCACGTAACTTTGAAAACTTAAATCACAATAAAATAATAATTTCAGAATTTTACTATAGAAAATACATTCTTATTAATTCTTTCTTTACTTGAAGTCTATTTTTACTACTACAGTTGGTAATGGACCACCTTAGCAGAAGCCGACTGTGTATTAATTTCGTTTTATGGAAATTCTCGACGACAACCCGTTCGTGGGTGGCGCGATTGGAACCGAGAACACGAGTGATCTCGAAGAGGTTCGAGTTCTGCTGTGTACAAAGTCGGAAAGATTCTCGGCAAGTCTCGGTTTACTTTTGCAGAAGATAATAACCCGGCGAACGGTAATTATCTCGACGTTACCGGATTCTATATCCTCGTAGTAAAGCGCAGGGAATTACAGCCACGGTGGCTAGTCCATTACTAAAATGTAATACTACAGCGGTGCCGTAGATTAAAAAGCATTCATTAACGCGGAGGAAAAATCGCGGTTGTCGAACGCGTGGCGCGGAATAGCCGCGGCCGCGTACGTTTTATGGTTCATTAAGGGGTAACCGCCTCTTCGTTGACTCGGCACAAATTGTATATCACAGGGATTATGCTCGCGGTCGTAATAATTTCGTGCTGCGCGTTCGCGTGGAAATTGAAAATCAGTCGCTCCACTTTATACCTCTGTTCGAAAAATTCGCTTCTTCTGGTTTTTTCGCCCCCTCTCAAGTGCCCGGCGTTTCGTAACTCACGTCGTAAACGCGGCATCCGCTGGAAAAGATGAAACACCGACGGGAAACCGACCTAATAACGTCATACACCTTGACAGAGGAAAGACGGTGCTCGTAAAAGTCGGTCGGGAGCGGACGCGAAGGTAGAAAAAAAGAGCGGATAAAAACGGGCCGGTAATTACGTTTACGAGCCGCGGCTGCGACAATGACTGCGGGAGCCGAAGGATGGCCGGCGTCGCCCGACCCGCCGATTCCGACGGGAATCGCGGACCGGAATTCCACGATGCCGCGATAACGAAAATCGGCAACAATAGGTATTGCGAAGGATTCTCGGAGGAGTCGGATCGATGGGTCCCGATCCGATCGTGGCTGAACGTTCATTTGCCAACCGGGTGTCGACGTCTCACTCCATTGACCACGGAATCGCCGATCGGATCGACTCGAAAACCGGCGATTCCCGCGCATCGCACATCATTCCTCTGTCATCATCTCGGTCGCTGCTCACGAGAGGATCACCCGAAGCGCGCCAGCTCTAGATGGTGGGCGGATAAATGACTGCCGCGAGCCGCTGGTACGCGCTCGGCTTACCAAATCGCTTAGCGAATGTGAACGTACAGAAAATGGCGAATTAAAACCGAGAACACGTCGAATTGAAAACATCGTCGAACTCGAAATACGAAAAAGTTTGGTACGAAAAGACCCGATCTCACGAAATGTTCGGAGAACGTTTTCGCACGCGTATTCGGGTTTGAGAGGATGATCGACGCGAGTCGTTCGGGTACACGGTAATAACGACGATAAACAAGCGTTCTAACGAGGCGTCCTGTGTAGGGAAATATCAATGTTATTTTATTGAACACGCCGGCGTGCGCTCGGAACCGCGGTCTATCCCCTCGGTCAGGGATACGGCCGAGTAAATACGCAATTTGCCGACCTTACGTGATCCTCCTCGTATCGTAACAGGTGGAGAAGTAGATTCCAGCGGACGTTGATGCCGGGATTCGAAACGATTTAGAGTAGCTCCGTTGAGTGCATTCGAGCTCTTATATGCCCGCGATACCTTCGCTTTAATTTATAGCAGCCGTTTCACGGTTCATTCTCTTTGCCGAGCTCAATGTCAAAGCAAACAGTGAACTTTTGTTAGAATGTACCTGTTATTATCGAGCCGACTACGTTTCGACGAGTCACTCTCGTACGAACGGAGAACAGATCTCACGCTTCTCTTCGACGGGGTCGATCCTAGATCGAAGAATCGTGGAAAAAGGGGAACATCGATGGAAGAAGATGACGAGGAACGGTGGAAGGGAGAATTTCGCCTCGCAGGCTCTCCCCGTTTCGATTCCAAGATGGACATTTTCTGTGGTCACAGCGCGGCGGACGGTTATTGGTTATTGCTCGGAACCGATCGAACTGCTCATGGGAATCTCTCCGCGATCGTTTCCGTGTTTATTAGCCGGTTGACTCTAATCCCCGCTTTCAGGGCCCCTTCGGGCCGGGACCGAAGAAACGGAGCGCTCCTCGGTTCGTCGACCCCGTTCGACAATTAAAAAACTCTGTTTTTCTCTATAGTCCATTGAATACAATACGGAGAACGGAACCGTCGTTTCGGCAGGGACGGGGCATCGATCGGAGTTAGACAGCCGATACGTCTAAATCGGCACGCGGAAGAGACCAACGACCGAGCGTCGCGGAGGGAGAGGGGGATCGAAAGAAAAAAAGGGTCAGAAGGAGGGAATCGAAAAATGAAGAAAAGAACGATGCAGCTCTCCTCGCGTGACTACGTTCGAGCGGCCGACACGTAGGTACACGCCGGGACCTGTCCGTGTTTATCGGCCATCACCGTCGGCACCGGAAACGTGTGGACGAACGAGCAGCCCCTCTCCAAGAGAGAACGGACTCGAAAATAAGCCGCGACTCGGGGCGAGTTACCCTCCTTCGCATCGGACGTTCGCAAACGACTCCTCAATGGCCATCGGTTTCTTCGACTCGAGACGCGTCGAAGAGAGCGAGCGCAAAAAGATGTTAATTCCACTGCTGAGCCTCCTCTCCCAATTAGTCTTTCTCGTGGCCGTTAATTACACGGAGAACGAAGGAAGTAAGACGCGCGGACGAGGAACGGAGAGGAGGTACACCGGCGATGATTATTAAATCGTTAAGAGCCGCTAAAAGCGGAGCACGCGAGCGTAAGAGCGCTCGTGCGCGCGCGTTTCAGCGTGAAAATGATATGCGGAAGCTGGGTCTGGTTCGCGGAGGATATTGTGCCGAGCGGAGGGACTCGAGGCTCGCGGAGGAGGCGACCACCGCCGCCTCGGGTCTCGTTTTAATGCGATGCACCGCGGCTACATGCGAGATCCAATACGATCTCGTGTTTAACAACGCCCGTATCCACGCTGGCCGCGCCGCGATACGGTTACGCTTACAAATTCTATGCTCGAGCTTCGACCCACACTTTGTATCGTTGCGCGAGCGTTACGACGCATCGCCGATCGGGCCTCGATCGCGCTCGAAATCGGGGAAAAAGAATTATTTCGTGAGGCCCCGACTCGCTCGTCGCTCGAATCTTTAGACTGGACGAGATAATCGATGGGAATTTGTCCGAGGCGAGAAAACAGCGGCGAGGAGGACGCGCCGTTACCAGGTTCCTGGTAGCTCGATTAATTGGCCCGTGCAGTCGAAGGAGGGGATCCTCATCGATCGGAACCCTCTCACGGTTAATTTATTGCCAGCCCGGGCTCTCGGTGTCGCGTCCGCCTCGGCCGCGATCACGACCAGGCAAATGAAGACTTTTATGTTAAACGGACGAGCAGGTGGTGGAGAACGTGCCGCGGTGGATCCATTAATTACCGCCGCTGGGAATTCGAAGAAGACGCGCCGAACGGGCGGACACGCGATAAAACCCGTGGTTGCCTCTGGGTTTACGCCGTTTTTATTCGGTCGCTTATAATTTTGTTCGCTTCTGCGTTCGCGAGGGACGACGCTGCATCGATCGGGCCGCGACGTTTAATTGAGAGGAGAGTTTTACAAGCGCGACTCGCGAGCCTCGGTTTGTCGCGCGTTCTCGATAAAGTGTCGGTAGGAGTTTCTTATTTCGTGGCTCGGTAATAGCTGGGAACGTCAATTAACGAAACTATTACGGCGGGCGGAATATCGGTGCACGGGTTTACGCATCGTTGCGCTCGATCACTCGATCACGGCGAGCTGCCGGCCGCGGACGGTAGCCGCGTCGAAATTATCTGCAATTTCAACCGGTCGACGAGGGACCGAGAAAACGATTTATCCGCCGTGTCCGCTGTATTAGCATAAACGGTTTATTTTAGGCGGGCTCCTCGAGAGCCGCGATGGATTCGCGCTCGACTGATCTCACCGCTCAATCAACGCCGGCTCCAGTCGTTCACGCCTCCGTCGAGTCACGGTTCAATCTCGTGTCACGATACGGAACGGTCCTTGTTCGAACAAATCTACCCGTATCCGTCGTTATTATCTCTCGCTTCCTAAGTTACAGTTTCTCATTTAGCGTCGGGCACGTTCGTTTTCATCGGCATAATGCGGCTTAGGAAAAGGCTTCATATTAAATTCCCTTCGAGCGCGAACTGAAAGGGTTATAGAATTCGTGAAAGGAATCATTATTCGCCGGCTCGATAGTGGCGATTCCTTTAAGCCCGCGGACAAGAAAGCGTACTTTTCTTCTAAAGCCGGCTGGGATTTAAGTAGAATAGGTATAGGTTTTGAATGTCCTTGCGGAGAAAGGTGGTATGTGTACGGCTCGGGCTCGCGAGCTGAGTTATGGAAATGGCTCGACGTTTCAATTCGCGTTGCGCAACCCATTGTCGGGAATAATAGGATTACCGCGGGAGGTACAGCGACCTTCCCCGACGCAAACGACGGTCTAATCGTCTCGATAATTAAACATTTATCAGATCACGCGGAAACGGGATCCGTAAAAAAAAAATAGAGGATCGTTTCCCAATAGCTTTTCCCCGGCCGCGAGCCATTGATACGTATATTGCGCTCGGCCGAGTCCGCAACGTAGCGGAGGTCAAGGAAATATCGTAGCAACGATTGTTTCACGCGTAATTGCTTTTACCAGCCCGATTAATTCGCTCCGATATTATATTATACACCGTCGATCGCTGGAAACCATTGTCTGATTTAATGGCACGCCGAATGGAAATTGTAAAGTTAATTGCCGCCGTGAAATCTCCGCGGTATCGTATCGTAGAATCGTGCTCGTGATCACAAAATCATCGTGCACGTAGCCGTCGGCGGTAGTCCACGCGCGAAGACAAAGTTCCGAGGCGAGCTTCTATCGCGCGACCCGTCTGACCCCGACCGGCCACTACTACTGCCAGTTTCCTATACAGTCGCTCCGTTCCAATCGAGCAACGGCCACGCTCTGCTATACAGGGTGTGTTCCATGAACCGGTGCACGTTCATCGACGTCGTTCACTCCAGATTTTGTAGAAATCTTATATCGCACAGAATCCGCCGCATTTTTTCAACGAACTCGTTTCTCCGACTCGTTCGAAGGAGATCGCGAACTACTCGGATTATTTCCGATTCACCCTGTGCGCGAGGGGGTCATATCGCGTTACTCGTAATTCCGTCGTGGCCGAAGGAAAGCGTGCACCGTTCGCGGGAGCGAGAGGATCGCGTAGGTAGCATTAGTCGTTCGATCGGTTTGCTCTTGTTGCCGGTTACGCCGCCGCCGCCGCCGCTCGGATAGCGGAATGCGCGAATTCTTTGGAAAGCAACAGGCCGGCTGCTTCAGGTGGTCGGACCCGAGCGGCCAGATGGCGGACGAGGAGGTGAGGGAACTGTGGGCGTCCTTGCCTCTGGGGACAGGGACGCGCGGACCCTCCGGGACTGCCAGTGACCTCTTAAACGCCACCTCGAACACGCCTGTTTCGTCCCGATCCCTGCCCGAGATACCAGAAATTTTACTTTCCTCCGGTAGCCGAGGCCGAGGAGAGCCTGGGTGGTCTCGGGATTTTCGATCCGTCTCGGACAACGATGTCGAAGCTCGCGCTGGCAGGATTTTTCTGAGCGTTAGAAATCGGGGCCCGCGTTTAGGTACCGTTGATCCAGTTGAACGGGTAACGGGGATCGAGAGCGAGAGTGCTACCAGTGAGGCCAGGTCATGGTTGGCCCGGGGCCTTTCGGCGGGTCCGGGCCCGGGTATAAATTGGCCGGCGCGCGGGGATTCCCGTTCCATCGTTGCAGCCGCGAAGACACGCGATGGAGAAAGCAGATAATTGTCGGGATCGAATATAATTAGCATGGGAGTCGAGTCGCGGACGACGATACAATTTCGAGACCGGCGCGCCACGAGGGATCACGTAGAAATTACACGTGCACCGGGGACTAATAATGCCCAGCGGCCACGAGAGCATAACAATGCGAGTTAATAGTCGGTTTTGCGAGCTCGCCCGATATTGCTCCTACCATCCGACGGCGAGGCCGCGGAAGCTTCGGTTTCCATCGGGGCCGGGAAAAGACGGGACGAGACTCGTATTGAAAACCGAGGGGAAAATAAAAAAAAAAAAAAGAACAGAAGAAAAACCAATGGAACGAAGAGGAAAGACAAAGATCCCATCGATCTAACGACAGAGTCCGGTGGGTCCAATACAGTCATTAGCCTCGGGCGCACGGCTTAATGACGATGATGCGCGCAGCTGCTCTCTACCAGTCCCCACGGAACGCGGGCGCACGCTTCGGTGCAACACGCGCGAACACGCCGCTGCCACGATTTTATTATCGATGCTATTGAATACCGCCTCTCGACCGTACGTACGTACGTACGTATACGCGAGACCGCTGTATACAGCCCCGGCGAACCTTCTTCCGGGCTTTAAGGCCTGTTGCCGCGCCTTTATGTAGCGGATGCGGCTCGTTCCCGTTTTCTCTTAGGAGAGTCCAGTTGGCTCGCTCTCCGTGCTGCGCGCGAGCGGCACGATATGCAATCTCTGCCCCTTATCGCGCGACCGACCTGAAATTCCACCGACTGATCTCTGATCCTGCCTACCTGTCGACGATCTACCTACGATCGAACGCTAGATCTCCTTTGAAGATCTTCGGTTTACCCCGCCCTCGGCGCACGCACGATACTACCTGCTAAACGTATTCCGCGACGAGCCGCTTCCGAGCCTCGTTATCTAACGATCACCGCCTCGGACTCGCCTAACGCCTGATAACACCGACTGGCTAACGGGACCGTTAATTACTATCTGTTCGGCGACGATCGTCGGCTCTCGGGCGAAAACAGTTTTTCCCTCTGTTTAGTCCCGTCCGTCTAAAGTCTGCAATCCGATTCGAACAGTGCGCCACAGAATTTATGTACGCGAGGTAAAATTACTCCTAATACATCTGTTCTGCATTTTGAAACGAGCGAAACGCGACTCGGTTAACTGGACGGTTTCAAAGTCCCGATATATCATGTAAACGAGCCGTTCGAGCGGTTATTAGCCGGCCGCTGCGTTCCCTACCGGTGAACGGAACAGAAAAGTCCGGTTGGCAGTAATGAAATACCGCGTCGGCGGTGAAAATCGAAGGCGAGATTCGCCTAACGAGCTGACAATTCAGAATTTCTCGCGACCCATAATCCGGGCCCCGGCCATTTAAGGACCGTCCGTCCGTTTACGGTGTTCCGCGATTTTAATTCAACTCGAACCGGTAGCCAAGGGAATCGGCTCGCGCGTTTTGGGCTTGCCGCCGCGAACCTGTCCCGACCTATGGTTGCGACTCAATCCGGCCGTTAATGGGACGCTCTCCGTCCATGGGAAACTCCTGCCGGGGAATATAGACCGGCCGTCGGTGTCGCTCGTTCGGTTTTTGATCAACGGAATAATTTATTAAATAGAGAACGACTCGGTAAGAGAGAAAACGTTCCTTACGGACGTTTCCGAGAAGTGCTAGGGGAGAAGTAATCGTTGCCTAGACTGGGAGTATACGAATCACGGGGAGAAAAGTAGCGGCCCGCGGGCTCGGCAATTTCCGTAAATACACAGCGAAAACAGCGAGGGGGACAGGCGCAAGAAGACCGGGGAAGAAGCTTCGGGAAGTAGATCTAATAGTTTCTTTCCACTTTAGCGGTCGAAAATCGAGTCGCGTCACGACTCAAAGGGTTAGGCGATCGTTTCGGCGCGGAACACCGTGGGACAATCCCAGATCGACCTTTACCATTGTTCGAACGGCCGCGATTCGGCCCCGCCCTTCGTATCTTCAAATTGCAAAAAAAAGAACATAAAAGAATTGAAGAAAACTTGTATCCCTTTACAATGCGTGTAGGAAAAACTGTGTAGGAATAATTGTGTGTCGGTTCGGAGGAGAGGGAAGAACCGTAGACTATTTTAATGAGGTTTTCCTAGCTGGGTCACGCTCGTCACGGAAGCCAGCTTCCGTCTCATTGGGCGGGCCAGCTTGTTGCACTTCGCCGGCGACAAGTTCTCCCGGTCGCGAGCGTGCACCGGCGAGCGCGCGGTCTGGGGTATACGTATCGATAATTTATTCGGAATGGGATGCAAGCGGCGCAGAGTCGTGCAGCCCGTCGACCGTAGGTATACCTATGACTTTTCTGTTCGCGGACCGAGAAATCGTTCTCCGGATAGGCGCGGAGGCAACACATCGCGATTTCTGAATGAGAGAAGATGCCCGGGTTCGTGGAAACGCGAGAGACCGTCTGTATCTGAAATTGGCAGTGCCGGCGCGCGCGCACTTATGCGAGGGCCCGGCAAAAGATTTACGAGCGACGATCGCGGCAAATTGGATAGTATTCCCCGTTCGGCTGGTTACCTGTCAGTATACTGCTCGATAAGACGCCGTAATATATGCGTTACTGCCTACGAGCTCGATCTCGAGACGCGCTAACAGCTCGTCGATACTTAATTAATTTTTCCCGTACTTCCGCGACTCGCGTATCGGCGCCGTATGACTCGGAGTCCGTCGGAGGCGATCGATCATTCGTAAACAACGAAGGGGAGCTTTAATAATGGACGCATCGAAGTGGTCGGTCACTCGCTAAGGACGGTTAATGGCGACACCTCCGTGGAATCGCGCGGGGAGACGACGACCATTAGTCGGGATAGTTGTCGTTACGTTGTTACGCGGTGAATTCATCCACTTTTTGCGAGCGATTGGGCGGGATCGCGAGGCGCGAGCGGCCACGACTAGCTTGTCCAATCTAGCGGAGCAGGGTACGACTAATGATGAAGGATACCGCTTTCAGTTGCGCGGAAAAACGAGCAATCGGACGCGAGTCTCGGCAAAAACAGCCTGAAATTACGCTCGGCGAGTACCCCCTGTCCCCGGGGCAATCGCTTCGCTGAAATACATATTCTTCCCTCCGGTCGAACGTCGTGTTCGACGACAAATTTCGAGTTTCGTCTTTGAATTCGTTCGACGAAGTACACGGTCGTAATAAAATCGGTCGGACCGATCGAAACGCGAACGGCGGCGCCGGATAACTTACGAGGGATTTTTCGAATCGAATTTCACGCCATTTAATGCCACGAGTGCATTAGCATAGCGGCAGTACCTCTCGCGATTTTTCTCCTGTTCGCCCGGCGAGATCTCGTGCACCGGCTCCGAGACAACGATGGTGTCTCGGGCCCCGACTTCACACGATTAGCATTGTCATTAGCATAAATAGTTTATGGGATCAAAGTGCGAGCGGAGAAAGGGCAGCCAGAATCGGCCCACTTCGTTCAAGGCTCGCCGAATCGATCCAGTTCTCCGTTACAATTCGCATTCGATCTGCGTGAATCACGAACGACGACGCACGCATCCTGGGAACCTTGCCGCGCAATTAAGACCGTTTTCAAGCGATTATTTCAGGATTATACGCGACGTCATCCGTGGTTAATTTCAAGTAGAAATGGATGCTGTTTTTGTTGAATAGGAGTGAACATGTTCTTTGTAGGCGCGCTGCGCAAACAGACGCGTGCCAGTTTCGACGATTCCCACTTAGTCATCTATTCAAGCCGTTTTTAGCACGGCAAGCTTTCAGAATACTGAGAACTGCATCGAGTTTTTTTTTTTCTTCTATGCATCGTTTTGTTTAATCGCGCCCTCATATCGCAACACTTTTCCCTCGAGTTTGGGGCGATAGGTCTCGGGAGATAAGGCTTATCGTTCGAGAAATGGCATAACTATGGTGCGGCATAACGCGGCCGTAACGCGCGTTGCTCTAATCGTGACGTCGTGCCGGGAAAACACGGGATGACGACTACGTGGGATCGTCCTTGCATTCGCTCCCGCGGCACCCATTGTTCCCCTCGAATGGCGGCGGCTCGTTTTGCTCGCACCGAGTCCGTGCGATCATCGAAAGCGCCTCATTTTTTTNACCTTCACGTCGCGGATCGTGCTCGTCCACTTTGGGCGATCTCCGCGCTCGATCCTCCGGCGCGCAGAGGATCGTCGCCGCTCGAATCGTCGTCGTCGCGGTAAACGCACGAGAGGAGGCGACCCCTGAATCGTCGCGGCGATTCGACGGTCACGCGTAATCCGAGCGGAAGCGGCCGCGACGATTCGTTTTCTTCTTCCCGGCCGAATTCCGTGGAACCGCGGCGGTAATTGTTCGTGGGAAACGTTTGGGAGAACGATGTCCGGCGAGGACTGCTAATGTACGTTTGTTCTTGGAAAATTACATGTAACAGCGAAGAGAGACGTTACGAGGACGACGCGGGACCCGATGGAATCTCGGGCCCCGCGCGCGGCTCAACCATCTTACACGAGACGTCGATGACGTACGGCGTCGTGGCTATCCATTACCAGGGGGACGATAAATTCACCCTGGCCAGGGTTGACCGGGTGAACCTGAAGAGCAGCGTGTCGTATACTCTCCGCCGGGTGGTGGGTCTCTTCTCGGCTAATAAAGAAACCGGCGTGCAAGCCGCGGGAGTAAGGAGGACAGGCGAGGACGAAGGGGGTTGCGGAGGAGGAGATCAAGCGGGATATTGGCAACATTAAGTATAAATGCAACCTACCGAGATTTATGTCTGCCGAGGAGAGGAGAGAGAGAGAGAGAACCGGCGAGATGAAGAGGGCCACGGGAAAGGAGGATGGCCGTGGCGAGCAGAAGGGATGAGGTCGCCGCGAGGCGTAGCGGAGACCACACGGAGAGCCGGGCCTGCTCGTGGCTCGTGGGGGGCCCTTCCTTCTGCTCTCCTCCGGCTCTCTTTGCCGAGGCTTTAACCTCCCTCTCGCCCCGTTTTCTTGCCCTGGCTCGAGTTTTCTCGGTAATGATCCCAGAAACTTACGACGGAAACGCGGCCGATCGAAAAACCGTGAATCGGCCGCCGATACGAAAGGGTGAGACGGATCGCACGAGGATGCTCTCACTGACGTAACGCGAAGGTCAGATTCCTCGGCCGTCGCCGGGGCGGGGATAATTACTCGGCCACGACGGGTATAAACGTTCGGCTCGAAAATTTGTTGCTCGCCGTTAATGGGACCGTTCCCGATGTTTCTCAAACTCGAGACGAACGAGACGTGGCCGCGTAACGTCGAGTCGACCAGGGAAACGAGATCGGAACGAAGGAACGGTCGCCGTAAAGATAACCTGCCGTTCGCATACGTAACGCGCGACGTTACGCAACGGTTACAGATATTGCGTCTGGCGGTGATGCCTGGGTTCCAGGGACGATATCAGGAGACGCGAATCGTTTCGCGGAGCGAACCGGTTTCCCCGTATCGACGGTATTCAATATTCCACGTCCCGCGGTTTAATTTATCGGGGGCCCCATGGAAAAGCCGCGAGAATCGGGAATGCGCGGAGGAATCCGGCGATCCTCCTCCTCCGGCACGAACTTCGGACCCGACGAACAAAAGGAGAACTAATTACGTCGAAATAAACACCCGGTCCCGTTCTCCGGTCCGAGTCCGAGCCATATACAAGAGGCGCGATCCGTAATGAAGACATTTAATGAGGCTATCAGCCGATCGAGATACCAGCGCGGGCACTCCCACCGGAAGTACTTCAAAAACCGATCCACCCGTCGATCGCGACAGCCTTCTTCTTCCGTCTCTCTCTCACCGCGCGAGGAACATTCCTCATCCCGGCGGATCGCGGAGAGGACTTCTTCGCTTCTGCCTCTTCTCGTTCTTGTTCGTTCTCTAATGCGATCCCACCTCGGCATCGTTTTTCCTTCGGCGAAACGGCAACCGGGTGTAGCGCTATCTACCCGACCCAGGCTACTTAACAACGACCGTTTTAGCGTGTACCGCGCGCGGCGAGCCTGCATACCGTCGGCCGTATCAATTAGATTAGAGGATTTATTCGCGGTTATACCCGGTGCACAAAGTTCTGTATCGGTATGCCTGCCTGCTCCCTGCCAGTGACCGCGCCGCATGCTCGCGTGTACGTGCCAGTATCTTATTAGGGAAAGGCCCCCGCGTTGTCCTTCTCTGTCCACCTTCCTCCTCCTCCACCCTCTGCTACGCGTAGAAGCGTACGTACGTAGATGAAAACATGGAAGGAGCGTGCGTGGAAGGAAGGTATGCAATCATGTCATTACGCTCGCTGCTAGACACCGCTCCACCGGTAGTTATTTATATGGGACACCGTGATCCTCCGGCGATGTCTCCCGCCAGGAGATGTACGTACGCTCGCTTCGGAGACGCGCGTAACGAGGATCCCCCTATTGTCATTCGTCTCGTCGACTCGGTCGCCTTTTTAATTGGCAACGGCTCTTAATACCGAGACCGGACGAGATACGCGCGCGAGACCCGTTCAAACGAGAACGAGTCGGATTTCAGCAACAAATTCTTGTAAACGCGTTATTAATTCCGAATCTATATCTGCCATTCGGGTAATCGCTTCCGCTGGACGGTGCAGACCGATTAACAGACGTCTTCTGCTCGTTTGCGCGTTATTTACGAGCGACGTGGAATTTCATAAATTTCTCAGTTTTCTCGGCGCGAACGCGGCAGCAGCGGGCATTTTATAACTTCATAAAGGGGAGCAATGACGCGTGTTCCCAGACGGTCNTCTAATTATAATTCCACTTCACTTTTCATTACCCTAACGAACTAATTTCCCCCTCGCACGGATTCCTCCAGTGACGCATGGGAGTAGATTGAGTAGAGACTGTTCAGACGTGCGTGTGTAGCTTGGGAACCCGACGTGGAGCACGTCCTTGACCGGGTCTATCGTGTGACCGATCTCCGCGCATCACAATGCCCCTCGTGTTCCTTTTCCCGAGTTCGCCACCGCCAGGCCCCGACCAACTTACTCGCCACTGTTTCCGAACGCAACCCTGCTCGAAAATTCACGACTGACGCCGCCGTCGTCGGCCGTCTCAGAAAATCATTAATTAATTACCAGTCGTCGGTGGTCGGAGATGCTAATCTGCGCGAGGAAAACAATCGTTCGTCATCGCGGTACGCGAGATTCGTAACTCGTGTCTCCACGACGACGATTGCGGACAGGGGAATTATCGTTCGCGTCGTAAAGCGTTTCCTCGAAACGTACTGCGTAGTAAACGAAGATAGGATCGTTAGAGAAACGAGGTCGGCGGGCGCAAAAAAGCTCGAGCCGGGGAGGCACGTAACTCGGAGTATCGGAGGTGTTTCCGGTCGTCCGAGGTGCCGCGCGCAATTTGCTCCGATATTCGCGCGATCGGAACGCTAATTTTCAAGCCCGAGACGGGATGAGAGCCGCTGCGCCGTCATAGTTAAAATAGTGGGAGCGAAACTGGGAGTAGTACGGTGTGCAGTTTAGAGCGTAAGAGGGCGGGAGGGAACGACGGCTGAGACAATGGAGCATTAAAGCCACGGCGTGGTTTTCTAGACAGGAAATTACAGGGATCACGCGGAGATTGACAGAAAAACGGCCGTGGAGACCCGAACGCAGTCCCGAGCGATAAACCCCCGTTTCAAACTCGACTCGGCACCCCCTCGAGGCCGTCGTTTTCGGAAAACGAAAAACCTCGTCGTCGGTTCCGTCGAATTTGAATATCGGAAATATCGTCGTGCTATCTTTTGTTCTCGCGATGGAAACCGTGACCGATCGATCAGTATCGTTGATCCTCGAACAGGTGCACGGCTATTTCTAGACCAGGAACCGTGCATGCACCGGCGAGAGGGAAGTTCGATAAGTAAATATGCTCGTGGCGGGTAGGGTCGTTCAAGGTCACGGGCAAGCCTAACATGCCGACTGCCGACCGTTCCGTGTAGGATTCGTGCCGAGGGCTGGCAGTGATGTAGCTTCAACCTTCACGTCGCGGATCGTGCTCGTCCACTTTGGGCGATCTCCGCGCTCGATCCTCCGGCGCGCAGAGGATCGTCGCCGCTCGAATCGTCGTCGTCGCGGTAAACGCACGAGAGGAGGCGACCCCTGAATCGTCGCGGCGATTCGACGGTCACGCGTAATCCGAGCGGAAGCGGCCGCGACGATTCGTTTTCTTCTTCCCGGCCGAATTCCGTGGAACCGCGGCGGTAATTGTTCGTGGGAAACGTTTGGGAGAACGATGTCCGGCGAGGACTGCTAATGTACGTTTGTTCTTGGAAAATTACATGTAACAGCGAAGAGAGACGTTACGAGGACGACGCGGGACCCGATGGAATCTCGGGCCCCGCGCGCGGCTCAACCATCTTACACGAGACGTCGATGACGTACGGCGTCGTGGCTATCCATTACCAGGGGGACGATAAATTCACCCTGGCCAGGGTTGACCGGGTGAACCTGAAGAGCAGCGTGTCGTATACTCTCCGCCGGGTGGTGGGTCTCTTCTCGGCTAATAAAGAAACCGGCGTGCAAGCCGCGGGAGTAAGGAGGACAGGCGAGGACGAAGGGGGTTGCGGAGGAGGAGATCAAGCGGGATATTGGCAACATTAAGTATAAATGCAACCTACCGAGATTTATGTCTGCCGAGGAGAGGAGAGAGAGAGAGAGAACCGGCGAGATGAAGAGGGCCACGGGAAAGGAGGATGGCCGTGGCGAGCAGAAGGGATGAGGTCGCCGCGAGGCGTAGCGGAGACCACACGGAGAGCCGGGCCTGCTCGTGGCTCGTGGGGGGCCCTTCCTTCTGCTCTCCTCCGGCTCTCTTTGCCGAGGCTTTAACCTCCCTCTCGCCCCGTTTTCTTGCCCTGGCTCGAGTTTTCTCGGTAATGATCCCAGAAACTTACGACGGAAACGCGGCCGATCGAAAAACCGTGAATCGGCCGCCGATACGAAAGGGTGAGACGGATCGCACGAGGATGCTCTCACTGACGTAACGCGAAGGTCAGATTCCTCGGCCGTCGCCGGGGCGGGGATAATTACTCGGCCACGACGGGTATAAACGTTCGGCTCGAAAATTTGTTGCTCGCCGTTAATGGGACCGTTCCCGATGTTTCTCAAACTCGAGACGAACGAGACGTGGCCGCGTAACGTCGAGTCGACCAGGGAAACGAGATCGGAACGAAGGAACGGTCGCCGTAAAGATAACCTGCCGTTCGCATACGTAACGCGCGACGTTACGCAACGGTTACAGATATTGCGTCTGGCGGTGATGCCTGGGTTCCAGGGACGATATCAGGAGACGCGAATCGTTTCGCGGAGCGAACCGGTTTCCCCGTATCGACGGTATTCAATATTCCACGTCCCGCGGTTTAATTTATCGGGGGCCCCATGGAAAAGCCGCGAGAATCGGGAATGCGCGGAGGAATCCGGCGATCCTCCTCCTCCGGCACGAACTTCGGACCCGACGAACAAAAGGAGAACTAATTACGTCGAAATAAACACCCGGTCCCGTTCTCCGGTCCGAGTCCGAGCCATATACAAGAGGCGCGATCCGTAATGAAGACATTTAATGAGGCTATCAGCCGATCGAGATACCAGCGCGGGCACTCCCACCGGAAGTACTTCAAAAACCGATCCACCCGTCGATCGCGACAGCCTTCTTCTTCCGTCTCTCTCTCACCGCGCGAGGAACATTCCTCATCCCGGCGGATCGCGGAGAGGACTTCTTCGCTTCTGCCTCTTCTCGTTCTTGTTCGTTCTCTAATGCGATCCCACCTCGGCATCGTTTTTCCTTCGGCGAAACGGCAACCGGGTGTAGCGCTATCTACCCGACCCAGGCTACTTAACAACGACCGTTTTAGCGTGTACCGCGCGCGGCGAGCCTGCATACCGTCGGCCGTATCAATTAGATTAGAGGATTTATTCGCGGTTATACCCGGTGCACAAAGTTCTGTATCGGTATGCCTGCCTGCTCCCTGCCAGTGACCGCGCCGCATGCTCGCGTGTACGTGCCAGTATCTTATTAGGGAAAGGCCCCCGCGTTGTCCTTCTCTGTCCACCTTCCTCCTCCTCCACCCTCTGCTACGCGTAGAAGCGTACGTACGTAGATGAAAACATGGAAGGAGCGTGCGTGGAAGGAAGGTATGCAATCATGTCATTACGCTCGCTGCTAGACACCGCTCCACCGGTAGTTATTTATATGGGACACCGTGATCCTCCGGCGATGTCTCCCGCCAGGAGATGTACGTACGCTCGCTTCGGAGACGCGCGTAACGAGGATCCCCCTATTGTCATTCGTCTCGTCGACTCGGTCGCCTTTTTAATTGGCAACGGCTCTTAATACCGAGACCGGACGAGATACGCGCGCGAGACCCGTTCAAACGAGAACGAGTCGGATTTCAGCAACAAATTCTTGTAAACGCGTTATTAATTCCGAATCTATATCTGCCATTCGGGTAATCGCTTCCGCTGGACGGTGCAGACCGATTAACAGACGTCTTCTGCTCGTTTGCGCGTTATTTACGAGCGACGTGGAATTTCATAAATTTCTCAGTTTTCTCGGCGCGAACGCGGCAGCAGCGGGCATTTTATAACTTCATAAAGGGGAGCAATGACGCGTGTTCCCAGACGGTCTTTTACGCGTGTCCCGCAGGAATGCGATGCGACCAGCGACGAAACGTAGCGTGTCCGTTCCGGAAAACTGGCGTTTCTCCGGGCGCCGATACAAATTGACCGATAGCAACGATCGGTGCCGGCGTAATTAATGTCCCCGCGGGAGGACGATCGCTCGCGGAGGAAACGATTCGTTATTGAGGCCCCGTTATCGGCCCGCGCTTCCTCGATATAATTGAATTAATAGAATCGAGACACGGCCGCGCTCTCGCGAAATGTATCGTTCGGTATCCGCCCAGCTGACGACGACGAATTAACGGCTACAAGAACGGCGCGATCCCTTGGAAATATTCGTACCGGTGGATGGGTCCTGTTTCCGTGATTACCCGCATCCATTAACCGGATCGTTTTAGCCCCGACGGTTCTCTTTTTGCCGACGTTTTCTATGAAGATGTATCAAGCCTTTTTTGTCGCGCCGATTATCTCGATTCCTGAACATCACGCTGGAATCCGACTCGGGTACCGAACCATTACTCCGCTTAATGTAAGACGTTCTTGCACACGCCTCTGCCCAAAGGAAATCCGATGTATTTTAATTACCGTCGTTAGCCCGATCGATCGATACGGATCCGAAGGGGCGAACAGGTGTCGCGGCACGCGTCCCACGTATCGGACAAAAACCGGCATTCCGCGAGACGTCGCGTGCACGCGTCGTCGTCGTCCCCGTCTCCGCACACGCTAGACGACGCACGCGTTCGACCGTGAGATGCGTGGCTGTGCGCGGTTGCACGGATCCGCTGCTCCTCCGGCGCGCACGCATACCGAGAGACGCGCAGCGCAGATAGATAGGGATACGGCAGGAAATGATTTGTGTCGTATCTGCTCGAACAATACCGCCATGACTCATCCTCTGTGAGCCCGATGCCACGCGAAATCGACTCGAAAATAAATCCACGCCTCCGGTGCGTGCGTGATTTACAACGAGGGCGACGCTGCTTTCGCGCGGCGCAACGTTCCTCCGCGAGACTTGTCCCCAGACGCAGCGGATCTTCTTCGACGTCGGGTCCCTGTACATATACAATAATTACCGCCTCTGCTAAGTCAACGATCGCTGCCCTGTGACTCCGTGTCGCAGAATTTTCAAAGACCGAACGGAAGCAAAAATGGTCGAGTGGAAACGTTCGTAGAAACTACAGCGCGTTGCATCGGCATAATACCACCGGGTGTAATTACGCCGGCTAATGGGGATTATGGGCGTCCGTGGAGGAATCGGAGGGTAGCCGGATGATGATCGATACCATTGGTATCATCGCGGAGAGTAATTATGGGCGAGGCAGCGGCGGACCCGAGAGCAGTGAAAGAAAGGGAACCGCGAGGGCCAGCAGGAGTAAAGAGCAAAGTAAAGGGTTCCTGCGGTCGGAGGCGCGTTGTTGCGGTTAAAGCCATAACGCGTCACGTCCAGGTTCCAGCCACTTCTTAACTACCCGCCACGCCGGATATATACTCGATTGGTAGCACCGCGCATTTATAATATAACCCGCGGACCAAAACGGTCCCCGGGTCAATTATATCCGACACGACCGCACGCGGTACGCGACGCGGGACTTTTCAGCGTTACGCAAAAAGCTGACCCACCTCGGAGCCGATTCGAGATCGTCGGACAAAAACTTGTATACAATTACGTTAGGAGTTATAATTAGAGACTCATACATTCGCGGGAGCGTCGAGCGCGCACGGGGCGTGATGCACCGTTCGTAATATCGAGAGATGAACTCATATTTCGACGTAAACCGATGAAACTCGAGCGTAAAAACGACCTACGGTGATCGAACTCGACCTGAATCTTTTCCGTCCTCGTCGCGCCGTATCCTTGGGACCGAGAGAAAACGTATGGGTTTCTCTTTCGTTTACAATTACGGACTATGAGTGGTCGCTGATCATTCGACGATTTTATGATCGATCGCAAATATAGGAACGGTCGTAGAGAGACCTTTACTGCCAGTGGTCTGCGGTAGTTATTTCGAAGCGAAGAATAAATAATACGCCCCAGATTCGACGCGCGACGCCCATATCCTGAAACGATAGCGTCTATTAAGATCGCGAGCCACGATAACTAATCTTTGCTATTAGTGACCGGCTATGCTGCTCTGGATGAACTAAAAAACGAGCACGTCGACCGATTTTTCACTTTGTCCGACTATATCGCAAATCTCTGGCAACCTTGTCCACCGTTTATCACTGTACGTGTAGCAGCGATTAATAAAAAAAAAAAAAACACCGGCTACTCGATTTTCTCGAGGTCCCTCGAGATGAAAATTAGAAATTCCTCGTTATCGACGATGTTCGAACACGAACGGTTCAGGAGGATCGAGGAGAGTACGTTTTATCGCCGCGTGATAAGGAGATTCGTCAAAAATCAAAGATAACGCGTAATTAGATATTTGAACGTTTTGCTCGAGTTTGGCGAGAACATTCTACTGCCATCTGTGCCGGAGTGCTCGGGCGGCTTTTGTCACAGCCAGCCGCAGTAGGTAAGAACGAAACCGGGTTCGTTCCAGGAGTTCATCGCCGAGAATCGAATTTTTAAACGAATCCCACAATTGGTTACGTCGACGATTAATAATCGTTAATGCTCTCTCGGTACGTTGGATCGAAAGTCGACAATGGGCAGGCGGTGAGGAAGACGGATCGGAGGACTCTCCTGGATCCACGAGTCATTAATAAAATTAATTAGAACGGTTTGATGAATATCTGTTCTAAGCGTAATCGCGGTCGATTTATCATTTAACCTTCTGCGCCGCATGGTGTTTCAATGGTAAAGCGATCCTGTCCTTTCACTGATCGCTTAGAAAGTTATGCGTAAACTGGGGAAGAATGTGGTATTAGATGTATAGATAGTGCAAACGTGTGCAACGCGGGTGCACTTGAACGTTGGATAAATATTGCGAGTCAGCCGAGAAGTATCTGGGTTGTGGGCAACAACGTGTGCTGGAGTTAAAGGTGAAACAGATTTAGATACGGCTGATTTAGAGTCGGCCTGCCGCGATATTTCGATTATTTATAATACCGTAACAATATTGATATACGCAGCACGAACGTTCGCGGATAGCGCGCGAACGGAAAAGATCGTAAAATTTTTCACGCGCTCGAATCGGCCGAGAGTGGCATAATTAGATACGTTATAGACTACGGAATCGACTTCGCGCAGTTTCATAACGGCCTCGCGCGTTGCAAAGGGCAGAATACTGTACGATCGTTTCGTTTATTATGCCGTATTTCACTTAAACAGCGTACCGATTGTTCAACCTGAATACTGACGCCTTGCGATCGGGGAGTAACGCGCGCACGCGGCCATCGTTCAAATAATTATACGGACTGGTCCAGCCACGACGACAAAGTGTAACAGACGGCAATAAGATCGAAACCGAATGAAAGAGCTCTACTACGCACACTTGTTAAACGGATCCTGCGGGACGAGGACTGGAGAAACGATCAAAGCTCTCGTCCCGTGATCTCGTAGTTACGCCGTCCAGTGTTTGCTTGAACGTGTCGCACGTGGGCGGCACGATATGAGAGATCGCCTCGTTACCTCCGAGCGCATAACCCGCATCCAGAAGCGGAGCCAGCAGAAACCGTACGTAGAAACAGGTTACGCAGATACGCTTATAAATGTTTCTACGTGCGTTCTGAAATATTGCGTTTCCTGGTCGACCAGTTGGGTGTCCAGAAAGTCACGGAGTTTCCCGCCGGATTGGCCCCGGTAATTAAAATAACTTTTTCCCCCGGGCGTTGCGTATTTTAATGCCGATAATCGACTCGGTATTTATAGCCGGCTCGAGCTTGCGGTACTGCCGGCGATTAAAAAGTTTTTGATCAACGCGGTAATAAGAATAATTGAAAATTGAAATACAACTCGGATCTTTGGGTCGTTTTGTTATACTATACGACCGAGGACTTCGAGTCGTTCGACAGATCGGTGTCCACCGATATGGAAAGGAGTCTTAGCGGGATGAAACGCGGCGTAACCGGGTTAATTACCGCAGGATCAGGCTGCGAAAAGACTTGCTCCCATGCAATAACCGGCGTGTCCGAGGGAGGCAAATTGCACGGTGACTTGGAACGCGCGAACGCGAGTCGATTAATAACGGTTCCGCGGCGTCTGATCCCGGCCCTAGGCCCTACGTAGGTATGACGAATAGTCGCGTTATCCACGCGGGTCCGTGTTCGGGTCTCGGTGTTCGGTGGGACCAAGGGTTCGAAACCCTGTCTCCGTTCCTCTCTCTACCGTTTCTCTCCGTGCGCCGCCCTCCCTTGGCCTCTCCTCGAAGCAGAGAACCGGGGGTCGAAGGGGGTGGCAGATTGATCCGTCACGGAGCGCGAGCACAATCACCCCCATTAGACATTATGTGCCTCCCGGCCACACATACACGCACTTACGCGACTCTCCCGCGTAGGCGTGTGTGCGCGCGCGAACCGTTACCGGCCACCGAAATGCATCCACCGCTCTCTCTACGTGGCCTGCGATACGTGTCCTCTGAGCTATGATACCTGCGCTGATCTACGATAGCGACGCCGGCTGTAACTGCGTCTTCGACGGTGATTCGTTCCTAAAGATTTAGTAGGGGCGCATCGGATTTTTCCCATGGATCGCGTTATTTTCAACCGTTCCGTCTGCCCCGCTCGCATCTTCCCGATAAACAGACGTTTTATTAAGAATCTCGTTACACCGGCGCCAACGGGCAAAGCGAGCAGCCAGCCGAGTCTAACAATCGCCGCTGCTTCCATTTAATGACCGCCGCACACGGCCGCGAATTAACTCGGCCAGAAATACCTGCGTGTCCGAGACGATTCCAATCTACCCCCGGTCATCTGTCAACCACTTTCCTGCACATGCCTGCGCGAGACAAAGATCTGACCGGGACAAAGCGGCCGTTTCCACGGCTCGTCCCCGTCTCCCGAATCATCGAGATTGCGAACGGAAATCAAGATCAGAAATCAACATTTCGGCCTCGTCTGCGAAGCAGTTCGCCGGCGAGGCAGCGCGGCCACAAATCACCGAATGATTCGCGGATACATTATAAATCCGTGGCCGCGTATCTTATCCGATCGCGGGACCGGGAGAGGAGGGAGGAGGAGGAGGAGATAGATTCCGGCTTATTCCGAAAATCGAACGACGACGAGTATACGCGGCGACACGGAGCGGTGCTCACCATTTGCCGCGCGATGCGAAGCCACCCACGTAGCCCGCCGCTCGTTTGTCATCCGACAAATAGCCTTTCTGCCGGGCCGCGTTGCACGAGAGGAGTCAAGTACGTGTGTCGACAACGGGTCGCACGCGCGTAACACACGCGGCCCACGAAGGATTCGCGCTCGTAAGATTATTATTATCTTTAACGGGCTGGCCCGCCCGACGATATTTCTCGCCCGCCACAGAAATACCTTCTTTTCTACCCATTAATCCCGACGCCTGTTACTATCCGTACTTACAATTGTTATCGCGGCCGACGTCCCACGAACAATACAAACGTGAACTTCGGCCCGATCAAAACCTTTCACCCAATTTTCTAAAATGGTTCAAGCGATTCGAGAGCCTGATTCTAATTCGGAATATTTAAACTGCTAAGGAACAAGAACGAGGCTTCGCGATAGACCGGTTCCGAGAAGCTTAGGGTGGCGCGACACCGGAGGGTGAAAAGTAGGCTTTCCGGTGTTCGTTTTCGCGAGATCCTTCGTCGACGTACTTACGTCGCAACATCTGGCGACGAAGTGGCGCGAGAAAAAGAGAAAGAGTCGCACCGGTAAGCGATACGCGAATTCGCTGATGGATTAGACGCTATTCGAGGAATGGGACTCGCGATGCCAGCCAGCCTCCGGCTGATCGATGCTTTCTTCGTTCGACCGACTGGTAATTATTCCTGCCAACAGCCGCGCACGAATCCCCGCTTGCATTCCCGCGGAATAACAAGCGTAATTTGCGAACAGCTAATATATCGCGCCCGGGACGAGGGCATTTTACGCAACACCAAGTGCAAAAATTACTCTAAAAAGGATGCGACGAGAAAGAGAACCGATTCACGTCTCTTTCCTCTGTTTTGCTAATTACGATGAATTAATATGTGATTGTGCAAAGTCGAGTCCATCGGTACGTACTTGGCGCTCGGCTGTGGCGGCGTTTGTAGGGGGTTGGCGTGACAGAGGCAGCGCGCGCGAGGTGAGATGAATAAATAAAGAGGGTTTTGAAAGGCGGTCGCCGTGGCCCAAGAAGCTTATTACGTGGCGTCACGCGATGATGTATCCGCGCTGGTTCAGATCGTCTCCGAGAGATGGGACCACCGACCGTGAAATATGCACCAACCCCCGGGTTAAACCCCCTGGAGGCATCCCGCCCACCCTTGTTCACCGCCGTATCACCACCTTCGGACGTAGGAGATCCTCGCCGACTCCTCGGCTCGGGGGTCCGCGTTCCCTCGCACTGATTTGAATATCAATCTTACGCGGGGGTGCGTCGATCGTAATTAATGACTCGATTTCAGAACGATTCCCGGCGGCGTTCGATCATTCGGGAAATTTAAAACATCTCGCCGTCTTTTATCGCACGAGAACGATACGTTATTTTTCGCGCGGAAGTTCCCGGTCGCCCGGTTTCCCGAATTCGGGGACACATTTCGGAGATCCGTTGCGTCGGGCATGAATAGGTCGACGGTAATGGGTGGAAGAAGGGTTACGCCACGCATACGGGGGATCCACTCGAGTGGTTTGTCGTTTGTGGTGGGTGGAAAGCTCATGAAGTTCGACCCTAAGTGCAGAGGCACGTGGTGGCACGGGGGGACGGCCGCTGCCGCTGGATAGAGAGAAAAGGGAGCACGTGCTGTCGCGTGTCGGCGAGCCCTTGTGATCTATGTGCCGTCACTGCACCACCTACGTGTATATATGCATGAAAATTATTGCTACATCGGCCAAATATATCCCTTCTAATGTTCCATCGCTATGTCGCTCTCTCTCTCTCTCTCGCCCATGTCCTAGGGGCGGCCACCTCGATTTGCCAAAACATTTTAAAAGCTATNTAATTCCGAATCTATATCTGCCATTCGGGTAATCGCTTCCGCTGGACGGTGCAGACCGATTAACAGACGTCTTCTGCTCGTTTGCGCGTTATTTACGAGCGACGTGGAATTTCATAAATTTCTCAGTTTTCTCGGCGCGAACGCGGCAGCAGCGGGCATTTTATAACTTCATAAAGGGGAGCAATGACGCGTGTTCCCAGACGGTCTTTTACGCGTGTCCCGCAGGAATGCGATGCGACCAGCGACGAAACGTAGCGTGTCCGTTCCGGAAAACTGGCGTTTCTCCGGGCGCCGATACAAATTGACCGATAGCAACGATCGGTGCCGGCGTAATTAATGTCCCCGCGGGAGGACGATCGCTCGCGGAGGAAACGATTCGTTATTGAGGCCCCGTTATCGGCCCGCGCTTCCTCGATATAATTGAATTAATAGAATCGAGACACGGCCGCGCTCTCGCGAAATGTATCGTTCGGTATCCGCCCAGCTGACGACGACGAATTAACGGCTACAAGAACGGCGCGATCCCTTGGAAATATTCGTACCGGTGGATGGGTCCTGTTTCCGTGATTACCCGCATCCATTAACCGGATCGTTTTAGCCCCGACGGTTCTCTTTTTGCCGACGTTTTCTATGAAGATGTATCAAGCCTTTTTTGTCGCGCCGATTATCTCGATTCCTGAACATCACGCTGGAATCCGACTCGGGTACCGAACCATTACTCCGCTTAATGTAAGACGTTCTTGCACACGCCTCTGCCCAAAGGAAATCCGATGTATTTTAATTACCGTCGTTAGCCCGATCGATCGATACGGATCCGAAGGGGCGAACAGGTGTCGCGGCACGCGTCCCACGTATCGGACAAAAACCGGCATTCCGCGAGACGTCGCGTGCACGCGNGAATGGAGGCATTTTTGTGGACGAAAAGTCGTCGAGAAAGCTTTTGGTCACAGTGCATTAAAAGTGGCTATAAATATTGATGCCGATGTATTTACTAATACGGAAAGTATGTCAGAACGTAAAATCATTTGGAATCTCTGATCAATCGGCGCAAATACTATGCTATGAATTATCGTGTGAAAGGCACGCGCGTAAACAGTAAATATTAATTCTGAATCGCGATGATCCAGTGAGCGACGAGCCGCGATCGCGAGTCGAACGACGAATCAAAGGAGAACCGTGTGTATCGCGAAAATTATTTTCATTGATTTCCTCGTAGCGGTGACGAGCGACGATGCCCGTGAGAATAGAACTAATCGACTTGTGGAACGATGACTTCTTCATCGAGAAACTCGGGGAGAAGCAACACAGTAAGCGATTTAGCTCGGCGTTCAGTAAGTTCATTCCCAGACGAACTCGTTACCGAATCGCTGCGATCGTCGATAAAACCAGAGAAATCTGACTGGCAATTATAGCGCGTTGCTGGTCGAACGCGCGCTCGTCGATGATTTTCACATTTTCGCGGTGGCCGCATAATCGATTAATTAAACGGCGCATGGGATCTTTCCAGATTTAATTAAAGCGAGCCAGGTGACGTCACGAACGGGGGCGGACGAGGACCGCCCCCGTTCGTCGACGACTGCGAGTCCTCGCGCAATAATCGCGTCTAAACAAGGGGATGACGGACACCGCGTAATCATATTATGACGTCGTGGCCTTTAGCTCTCCTGGGGACGAGGGACGGCCCGTGTGTTTGACATTTAGCATTACCCGCGGGAAGCACGGGAGCTCCGTCTATCATCGGGAGATTCCATTCTCGTAACATTTGCCAGATATTCCCCGCGCTCGTAATTTATTTGCAATCCGATTGTCGTGCGCGCGGACGTATCAGTGTCCCCGATTGTTTTGCAGGAACCTCGGTTAAACGGGAGCGATCGCTCGATAGGTAGAAGCGCAAGACGTATGGCAGGGAATCGTAATTTATTTTTGTATCAAGCGGATGCGTCTAACTAGTTTGTCCCGGGCGAAAGTAAGAGGCTCTCCGTCCAAGATTAACGATACTTTAGTGCTGTTTTAAAGAGGTATCCACTCCCCGGGACTTTCGCCCGGCTAGGGCGGTCGCACCCCCTGCCCAGGAAAATACTCGGGATTAACCTGCTCCACCTCCGTTCGAATCCTCTCCCTCCTCGGCTCCTCCTGAACTCGCCACTTCGTTATTTCCTACCGCCGCACCGTCGTCGAACGGGAGGGTCGGAGCGAAAGATCCAGGCCGAGAGAGAGAGAGGGAGAGGAGAAAAAAAAAGAGTGTAGCAATCGTCGGAACTTGAAAGCAGGGCATTTTATGATGACTACAAAAGTGGTCCGGCCACTGTTAGGGCGGCGAGAAAGAGGGTGGCACAGCGAGGCGAGACTGAGTTACTACCCCTACCGAGCTTTTTTTCCGCCCTTAGCCGAAGATCGTGGCGGAGCAGAGAGGAAACGATAGAGAAGGAACAGGAGCGCGATTCTCCCTTACCAGAGAGAACGCTCCGCAGCCAGGGACTTGAATTGATTGCTTTCATTACGCAAAAAAGTCACTTCCTCCCGGTCTCCTTCTTCCCCTGCCACCAGTCCACCGTCCCCCGTCTCTCTCTGGACCGCGTCCTCGTTCTCCGTCGCTCACCCGCGCCGGCATCCCTCACCTTGGCCTCCGTATTTTTAACTTGCGCCGCGCGACACTGGCGAATAAGTAAGTGTGCTATTTACATCAAATCTCGTAAGTTATCGCCGGCCCCCGTCGCCCTCCGCGCCGCTCTGCCACGCCACGGTAATACGGTTAGGGGTTAATCTTTTGCGGAATAGTTACCGAATTCCGTCGGACGCTCTCGCGAAGAGTTCTCCGGGTTTTTGCGGTTTTGAGAGCGGCCAGCCAACAGGGGGATAAATTCGTCCGGCGGTTTTCCTTTTTTCACCCCTTTTTTCTCTCCTTTTCGGTTCGAACCGGACCGTTTTTGCCCCGCACTCGGGATTCTCATCGGAGACCCATTATCCACGTCCGCGCGACGGCAAACAGAAAAATAATTCTCGTTCCGTTGACTCTAATTGCGACGGCTAATGAAATTCCCCGGTCGATTCTCGCGACAGACCGCCACGACCGTCGATAATTACTTTTTAATCTCGACGGGCCGGAACCGCGATTTTTGCTCTCGTCGATCTTTCTTACGACGAACGAGATTGATACGGCGGTCGGCCGACGGATCAGGAAGGATAGTCGGTCACCTAGACTACCGATTAGCCATCCAAGAGAACGGCGCAGTCACGTTTCCCCCAATGATCGATGCACCCGGAACAGCGAGCTCATCTGCATCTGCCCCCGCCCTTTGCGACGCGAACACACCATAGAACGGTACGAAACTACGCGGTCCGAGTGTGTCCCCCAATCCGTGTCTCACGTCGAGTGCGGTGCACTCATGTAGAGGACATATTGCCCGTCAACGCGGCCCGAGCCGCTCGTTCGTTCGGCCAAATGATATGCCAAACCGTAATCCCGCCAGATCCTCCAGAGATTAGGTCGATAATGACGGATGGATCGGTCCGCGTCCCCGGACGACGACGACGACACAGGTGAAACAAGATTTCCTTCGAGGGTCGAAGACCTCGATCCGATTTCCCTTTGTTCGTCGAGCTCTACGTCGAAAATCGTCGATCGTTTATGAGCGTAAAACGAATCCCGAGGTTTCCGACGATGTCGAAGGTTAAAAAGTAGTCGTGGTAACAGGATGCGGTGTGCAATCGATCCCGGCGCGACAATCGAAAACGCAGAATCGGCCGGCTAGGAAATTACAGGATCCCCGGCGGCTACGTCCAGAGTGTCAGGTACGCGTAGCCGGTTACGCAACGACGCGTTCGCGTTCGACAGGAGGCGCGTTTCCCGATCTCACGTATCTAATGTCGTGAATGACAGGCGTCGCCGCTGCGAGCCAGGCGGCGGAGGAGGACTCCGAGGAATGAAAACGAAGAAAGGAGTAATGAAAGAACGCACTCGAATGTAAACCGGACCCTTGTGAGATTCGCGGCCCAACGGCGGTCCCACCGACGCCGATGGCTGACCGCACCTTCCGGCTGATCCGAACACCGGGGCCCGTACCTTCCCAGACGCGCTGCCACTTAGACAGGTGGGGGCCCCCCTCGGTGTCTTGCCCCCGTCGTCTCTCTCGATACAATTTTTTTTTCCTGCTCGTCGTCGACTCCCCGGCCGACGACCAAGTCCCTTTCATGCGCCATTTGCTCGAGCATTTCGGACATTAACGCAGTTTCTCGCGGGTAACGCGGACCGCGTCCGGATGGTCCGTTTCGATGGCCCGAGCGAGGAGGAGAGGTTAAACGTCTTGGAAACGAGGAGGAGTCGACGAAGTAGACGAAACAGAGGACGCGTCGCGAAGTTTCGCGTAATGGTAGCTCGACGCGAGGGATGTTTCCCGATCTGGATCGCGGTCAAACCCTCGCCATAAATTTCGCGTACTCGCGAAAGTTTCGCGGGACCACGCAATAACTCGACTCGACGGGGTAAAAATCGGATCGGCCATCGGGGAAGTTGGATATGAGTAATTCGATCCCGCTGAAGGGTAATTGGAATGCATCGCGCATTGCCTAACTTTCGAGTTATAGCCCGGCATAAAATTGATAAGTTTCTTCCGGCGAATAAGCATCTATAGATTACCGTAAATGTTACACCCGGGCCCTGGTAGCGGTAGGTACAAGTTCCCAAGGAAAAGTATCCGTATAGCCGGGCGCGGAGAGCGCGGCGCAGTTTGTAAACCAGTATATCGTCCCCACCGCCGCCGGGGACCTCCCTACCCGACCCGCGACACGCGTAACTTGCGGATTCCTAGCCCTTTCCTCCCTGATCCACCTTTTGCGACTCCACTACGGCCCAGTGTTTTATCCGGCGACGTAATCAGTCTCGTAATTAACCGCGGCCGAGTCCGATGCGTCTCCGGCGATCCGAACCGAGCGGTGTCCTATCGAGAACAGCGGCGATGCCTTCTTCGCTTCGAACATCTAAACGTGATTAGACCGCGAGGGCGGACGGAAACCGGAGTCGCGATTACGAGGCAACATTTTTGTGTCGCGGCGGATCGAGGGTTGGAAAAAGGTGGTCGAACGATGACGGGGGTTTCCGGAAGCAAGTGGAGCGACAAAGGGAAAGTCTTAAATAAATAAAATCGATAAGGCGAGACATCGTATCCTAAGAGAAGAAGAAGAGGAAGAAGAGGAAGAAGAAGAAGAAGAAGAAAGTAGAGAAGCGGCCGGAGAGGGACAAGCTCATGAATAAGCAGTGCTCACGNAAGCAAGTGGAGCGACAAAGGGAAAGTCTTAAATAAATAAAATCGATAAGGCGAGACATCGTATCCTAAGAGAAGAAGAAGAGGAAGAAGAGGAAGAAGAAGAAGAAGAAGAAGAAGGTAGAGAAGCGGCCGGAGAGGGACAAGCTCATGAATAAGCAGTGCTCACGGGGGTGTGCGCCGCGTGATTTCGCGTGGGACTGTTGGCGGTAGACCAGCCGGCGAACGTTTATTTCGCAACCTTTGCCTCTTCCATCCCTGAATCCGTTCCTCTCCCTCACGGGCGATCTCTTCGTCCCACCGCGGTGGATGCCAATAACGACGTTATCCCGCGCGCGACGCTGCCGCCGGTTTCCGTAGAAACCCCGCGTCGCAGAACCCCACTTCGTATCCACGTGATCCACGGCCGGGCCAATGGTTGGACCGAATCCCGCGAACGGATGCTGGACGAGGGATGCAAAAGGCGGGGTTGCGAACGGCGTGGGGATGAAAGCTCGGCGATAGAGGCGGGGGTCGAAAAGCTTGGCGAAGTCACGTGTGCGCCCGACGCCAGAAGCCTCGTTCGTGCTTTAACGTAGTTGTTACTCGCACGACCGTACCCGCTTTTTGGGGCCCGGCCACCGCGTCACCGCGATTGACAACGATAAAGACCGGGGACGTGATCCGGGACCACCTCACCCGTTTCGGGACCTCAGATCTACGCGCCGGATCGTCGACGATCGTTCGCTAGATATCCGCCGCTCGTGCGACGCTTGGATCTTTTTCTGATTAAGAATCGCGTGTGATAAAAAATGCGAGTGAAACCTCATCAATGACGATCTTGGATCGAGATCATTGACGATCCAGTTTGTGATTAATTTTACGGAAGAGGGAGAATCGTATACGGTGAAGTGAAAACTGTGTTAACTGTATGACAATCCGCTTTGACAGCCTGAGAACTGATCTGTCGTAGGCCCCGACGAAACGAGAACGTTGTCCGATATCAAACGAGAACCTAGTTGGGTACCAAAAGGATGAGGCCCGGAAACCCTTTCGGGGACCCGACCGGTCCTTTATTGTGGATACCGCGCGAGTGTAGTTCAGTGATGCCGCGGGTGCAGTGAGGGGAAACCGAGGAGGCCGTGGGTGTCCCTTGGATCGAGTTTTAGCCGGGGACTCAGGAAAATGAAGCGACGGCCGACCGGGTGCCCGAAGCCACCCGTCGTCCGGCACAAAGGCGCTCCTGATGACAGTCATTGTACCGCGGCACCATAGACTACTGGTCCACGGAGGTTGCCGTTAAAAAAAGAGACGATAGCTAGACGTCGTCATCGTCAATAGAGGCGACCGCTGTTTCACACGTTCCTACGCGCGAATCTACGAACGGCTAGAGGAACCACCTGGATTCCCACAGCCGACGGCCGTCGGCCAGCGAGGGACCGCGATGGACCTCAGCACTGCCTATCGCTACAATCAGAATATGATGGAATACTACACCTGTAAGCCCGAAACAAGCGCAATCCTTTTCAAACACTCTCTCGTTCGGAACTTTCCTCCAACCCCATTAGCCCGTAGTTCCCACAGTTTCGCAAGTCCTTATCTAATCGCGTCCCACTTCTGACCGTTCGTTTTATTTATGAATTTTTACCCGAGCAACGAACGCGAAATAGGAACACGGTCCGAGTAAGAAACGACGGAACGTCACTCGTTTTTATGCAAAATAGGAGAACCACGTAGATTTAAAAGGATGAAACAGAAGAAACGATCAATTCTTTTCGCTGGATCGTGAGAGCGAGCCCGCTGCCATAAAAATCGATTTCTCCCGGGGTTTTCTGCCCGATCTCAAGCGGTCCGTGGAATAGACTCGGGAAAGTCGAGCGACGATCCGCTCCGGCGACAAATCTGCATTGTCGCCGGACAAACGAGAGTGCGAACGCAAAAAGTCCGATGTGACCTTCATTCCGTCGGGCCCGTAGCGGTACCGGTGACGATAAAAAAACGAAACCGCAATCGGTAGCAGCCAGCCGGCGATCTGCGTACAGGAACCGTTCGCGGAATCGTTCTCCGAGCTACGTCTCTCCCATAAATCAACGGTGAAACCTGGCCTGATCGCGTAACCAACGCCGAAACGGAAATTCTTTCGGAAAAAAGAAGCTCGGCCGCAGGATCCTCTCGTTTTCTCTCACTTTCTTCTGCCAACAAATCGACGGAGAAATTCAAATCGTTCGAGTATAAGCCCGAACGGAAAAAAGGGGGTTGACGCGGGTCGAATCGCGGAACCGTGCCGCTTCCGCGTGTGTAACAGCGAAAANGACGATCTTGGATCGAGATCATTGACGATCCAGTTTGTGATTAATTTTACGGAAGAGGGAGAATCGTATACGGTGAAGTGAAAACTGTGTTAACTGTATGACAATCCGCTTTGACAGCCTGAGAACTGATCTGTCGTAGGCCCCGACGAAACGAGAACGTTGTCCGATATCAAACGAGAACCTAGTTGGGTACCAAAAGGATGAGGCCCGGAAACCCTTTCGGGGACCCGACCGGTCCTTTATTGTGGATACCGCGCGAGTGTAGTTCAGTGATGCCGCGGGTGCAGTGAGGGGAAACCGAGGAGGCCGTGGGTGTCCCTTGGATCGAGTTTTAGCCGGGGACTCAGGAAAATGAAGCGACGGCCGACCGGGTGCCCGAAGCCACCCGTCGTCCGGCACAAAGGCGCTCCTGATGACAGTCATTGTACCGCGGCACCATAGACTACTGGTCCACGGAGGTTGCCGTTAAAAAAAGAGACGATAGCTAGACGTCGTCATCGTCAATAGAGGCGACCGCTGTTTCACACGTTCCTACGCGCGAATCTACGAACGGCTAGAGGAACCACCTGGATTCCCACAGCCGACGGCCGTCGGCCAGCGAGGGACCGCGATGGACCTCAGCACTGCCTATCGCTACAATCAGAATATGATGGAATACTACACCTGTAAGCCCGAAACAAGCGCAATCCTTTTCAAACACTCTCTCGTTCGGAACTTTCCTCCAACCCCATTAGCCCGTAGTTCCCACAGTTTCGCAAGTCCTTATCTAATCGCGTCCCACTTCTGACCGTTCGTTTTATTTATGAATTTTTACCCGAGCAACGAACGCGAAATAGGAACACGGTCCGAGTAAGAAACGACGGAACGTCACTCGTTTTTATGCAAAATAGGAGAACCACGTAGATTTAAAAGGATGAAACAGAAGAAACGATCAATTCTTTTCGCTGGATCGTGAGAGCGAGCCCGCTGCCATAAAAATCGATTTCTCCCGGGGTTTTCTGCCCGATCTCAAGCGGTCCGTGGAATAGACTCGGGAAAGTCGAGCGACGATCCGCTCCGGCGACAAATCTGCATTGTCGCCGGACAAACGAGAGTGCGAACGCAAAAAGTCCGATGTGACCTTCATTCCGTCGGGCCCGTAGCGGTACCGGTGACGATAAAAAAACGAAACCGCAATCGGTAGCAGCCAGCCGGCGATCTGCGTACAGGAACCGTTCGCGGAATCGTTCTCCGAGCTACGTCTCTCCCATAAATCAACGGTGAAACCTGGCCTGATCGCGTAACCAACGCCGAAACGGAAATTCTTTCGGAAAAAAGAAGCTCGGCCGCAGGATCCTCTCGTTTTCTCTCACTTTCTTCTGCCAACAAATCGACGGAGAAATTCAAATCGTTCGAGTATAAGCCCGAACGGAAAAAAGGGGGTTGACGCGGGTCGAATCGCGGAACCGTGCCGCTTCCGCGTGTGTAACAGCGAAAACTTGGACGAGTTCGGAAGCGTGTCCCGGCGTAATCGCGCGTAAACACGGAAAAGCGTGAAGCGGGGAAAAAAGGATCGGCGGGACAATCAGGCGATACGATAAATAGCGACGCTTCCTTCGCGGTTTCCGTCCGATTGTCGGTCGAACGATATTAATTAGGCGACCGCGGGCGTAATTTCGCCGCGGGATACGTTCCGACTAATGGCGGGATAATAATTATGAAACATTAACAAGAACGGCGCGGTCAACGCGCGCACATCGCAGCTGAATCGTTCCACGACCAATGCGCCAATCCCTTTCATTGAACAAGCAAAATTATCCGCGTAATTGCCATGAAATTTACTCGACGTATCGAACACCGAAAAATCCGACCTTCGCCGAACAGATTAAACCTATTACTTTTCCGTTTATGATTCCACATCGCGTATACTCGCGGTTTAACGACTGTAACGAGGCGACCGATTAATCGCGTATAAAAATAGCTAACGATACTTAAAATATCGCCGTGATGTCAGACGGACGAATCGGCGAACGATTCGGGAANGACTGTAACGAGGCGACCGATTAATCGCGTATAAAAATAGCTAACGATAGTTAAAATATCGCCGTGATATCAGACGGACGAATCGGCGAACGATTCGGGGAAAACGAGACCACGGTCTCTGTCTTCCCGTTGTCTCGCAGGTAGCCAAGAGTCGTAAAGTCTGGCAACGCGTAATGCCAGACCGTAGGTAACGTAATACAGGGACAAAGCTGCTGGAGAAATATCGTGTGACCGAGACGAGAATCTATATCGCGCACGCAATTCTCTCGGCCGATGCTCGCCCCTCGCCGACGTTTCATCTCTTCGTGGATATCTTTTTCCGCGCGAAACACCAAAACGGACATCGTCGTCGAATGAATTCGTCTCGCGTGTTCCGTTCGACTAACGCGATTTCCCAATCGGCCGAGGGTATCTAATCGCGAACGGTTCCCGTATCGCGATCGCGGGTCTCCGCGCCCCGGACCCGTTCCCGACGTTCGGTTAAAACGAGCCGTGAAGATGGAACGATACGTTCTCGCCACGCTCGTTCCGCGGATTCCGGATTGGCGGACGTATTAATGGATCGCGGCGATGAAAACCGTGGCGGCGGCCCGGAAACGGTTCGCAGTCTTATTTTGCATCGAGCCGGGTTTCTTGCAAACGCGATGGGATTAGGAAACGGGCGCTGGCTTTCTCCGACAAACCCGAGTCGAAACGCCGATAAACGTTCGATTAATCCGTGAACGGAATACTTTGTTGCGCGCGTTAATATGCTGTGAGAAAGTTTGACTGACGGAAGGGTTTTTTTTCTAAATCATCGACGGACGGCGGTCAACAGTTTCACGCCGGAGCGGCGCGGCGTCGAGGCTAATGCGGCGTTTTGCAAAAGAAACGCGAGTCGATAAATAAGGTTAACGAAATTACACGCCGGTGCAACGGAACGAAGAGACGCGTCGCGATGCGGAGAACAATAATAAGGGAGGAACAGTGGGACGATTCGGGATACGAATCCAGGGCCCTCGTATAGTCGTGGTCAGCAGGCGTGACGGCGTGTGTATAGGGTGGTGGTCATGGTGCTTTTGGCCGTGGCACCATGACTCCAGGACGACGTCCCCCTGCTGACTACCGGCCGCGCCGCGGGGATGCGACCATAAACGCGAGAGCGAATTGATTTGCGACCGGAAAGCGCGTATCGTTTCTAGTAATGATCGCGGATGCCTCATTGTCTTGCTACCGCGGAGATGGCCCGAACCGATATCGCCTGTGGGAGGGAAAAATCGGAGGTTTACGCGTCGTTCCGGCGACAATTACGCTCCCGATCGAAACGGCCGGCTCATTCCGGTAATTAGCCGCGATCGTTTCGACGGACTCCGAGCCCTGTTTTCCTTTCCAGGGAATAAATCGATTCGAGTTCGTCCGAAAGTGGGTTTCTCGCAGGAGAATCGCCGGCACGCAAGAAACTTGCATACTTAACGCCGCGTGAAAGTTGAACAAATCAAGAATTAATTTTCTAGTAGAACGATCTCGCGCAGACAAGAAGATGCCTATCAGAATTGTTATACTCGACTGCGTTATTGGAGCGGCCGCGTTGTCGCGACTCTTTCGTTCCCGCGACAGGTCAGTGCGGCCTGCGACGAGAAGAAGTCGATCGAGCGGGCCGAAAGAAACGGGGGGACGAAATCGGAGGGGTTAGAAACGGCGATCATCGAATAATCGACGCACTGGCACGTACGCGCGGACATATGTCGCGGTCCAGAACCCTCCATTACGATATTAGATCGAAGTTATCGCGTTAGGCAGCTGTAACGCGCGAAAATAAACCCGTCTTGAGAGGACGGAGAGAGCGTCGCGTGGAAAATCGAATGACGGCCGACGCGCGTTGCCCCTTCGTCATTAGCAAATGCATTGAGGGGGAAGGCGTGAGAATTACGATCTCGAGTGGTGGTCCATGTAAATCGGGTGCCGGGCGGATAAAAATCGCGTTCGACGTCGCGACGCAGAGCGGTGGTCGCGGTCAGTTGCGCGTTTTCACGGCGAACGATCGCGGAAGTTCGCGCGGAAACGGTGTGCCCCCCTCGACTAATGCGTTATCGATTTCCATTTTCCAGGCCACGGCGGAGTTAACCAGCTCGGCGGCGTCTTCGTGAACGGAAGGCCCCTACCGGATGTAGTCAGGCAAAGGATCGTCGAGCTAGCGCACAGCGGCGTCCGACCGTGCGACATTTCCAGACAACTCAGGGTATCTCACGGCTGTGTATCCAAGATACTGTCGAGGTGAGTACCGACACCGTTCCCGGCGCCATCCAAAACCCCCGGGCTCGTATCCGTTACAACCGCAGCCACCGAACAGCTTTTGGTTTTCGCTTTTCCATCGTCTACGACCATTTCCTCCGTCGACTCTTTGCGGATTTTCACCGAACCGAGGCCACGGGACAATCGGAACCCGCTAACTATTTCTCAATTGTCGCCCGAAACGAAAAGAACGCTAATTCGTCGAGGCGAATGATTTAGCGAAAGATCGAGCTCGCAATTTCCGCGAACGTTCGAAGTGAAGAACGGAAGAGGAGAGATGCGGGGCCGGAGCGAGGAGCCGCGGTAAAAAAAGAGACTATTCTCGGTCCGGGAGTGATTTAATTAAAGACGCTGTTAGGACTACTGGGCGAACGAACCCCGGGAACGAAACTGCGATGCCCGGAAGGAAGAGACCGCCCCTCTTCCTCCCGCGGCAGGGGATGCCAGCGGGTGCGACGATATGCGGTTTCCATGTTTTTTCCACCCTTCGCCCCGCGTTACATAACGGGTGGCCTCGTGCCGTTTTGATGGCTCGAATGTCATACGTCCCTCTGAAATATCATTGTCGCATTCTCTCTCTCTCGCTTCCTTTTCTACGCGCGTGTAATAAGCCGGCTGAATTATTCAATGGCTCGCTCCTTCTCGGTCTTCCTTCGACCGTCACGCGAAATCGAATTCGCCGTCTGACCAGTACCTCCCTGTTTCTACTTAACTAGAAATTCGTTCGTAGGAAATCAGGCGAAATTAATTGGGAACCGGGATCGTAGATTCACGGGGATTTGCATCGNTCGAATGTCATACGTCCCTCTGAAATATCATTGTCGCATTCTCTCTCTCTCGCTTCCTTTTCTACGCGCGTGTAATAAGCCGGCTGAATTATTCAATGGCTCGCTCCTTCTCGGTCTTCCTTCGACCGTCACGCGAAATCGAATTCGCCGTCTGACCAGTACCTGCCTGTTTCTACTTAACGAGAGAAAATCTCCTGACCGTCGAACAGAAATTCGTTCGTGGGAAATCGGCGAAATTAATTGGGAACCGGGATCGTAGATTCACGGGGATTTGCATCGATCCGGTGAGCGATTTATTGCACGGCGATATTAACGGCAATGTGTTATGAACAGAAATTAACAGGCATATTAACGTCGTAGTTCATTATTTTTCAACTGATTTACGAGAGATCGGATCGATAAGTAGCGTTGCAGCGACGTGTGAATCAGAAAGAAAGCGCGGTTGAACGGCCGGCGAAGTTTCGCAACGAAATTTCCTAATCGCTTATTAAAAAACAGGTCCGAATAAATTAAGCCGACCGAGATGGAGCAACTGCCACTTTTTTTTATACCCTCACTTCCCGGTTTTTTTCTCCCTCGAGATCGCGATTTAAAAATCATCGGGCACGCTTTTATTTTGCCGGCATTCCGTGCCGCGTCGGTTCTATTTATACGCATACTTTAAATATAGATTACGTGTAACGCGAGTGTCCAGACCGCTTTTATATTTTCATGTGAATCGTTTCAACGGGCAACTCGTTTCTCCTATCGCGTCACTCGCGACTTTACAAGCCGCAGACTTTACAACCATTCTTTCCCGCGAAACTGCGGCGAAAACGGTCCCCGGGCCGAACGACCAGACGCTGTTAACGCTCGAGCTTTACGCAGTCACGCGCCACTGATACGTCGCGACGCCTCTTCTTCGCGGAATCGACGTCTTCGACGCATCTGCACGGACCGAACGGAAGCGCGAACGAAAGCCGTTCGAGAAAGGTCCCCTTTGACGTTGGAACGAACTACGGTCTCCCGATCGTCTTCGAACAAAAAATCGAGTCGGGTTCGCGCGTCGGTAAATGGGAAATTAATGCGGCTGGGGTGAACGGTCTAAAAAATCGTGCGACTTAATGGGCATTTCACGGGGGCGTAGCCGAAGGGATTGAAGGGGTAGCATGTGGACCTGTAATAGGGTTTTACGGCAGATATAATAATTTCGAACCCCCCGACGTTTCTATTGTAACAGGTCCGCGGACAACTTTTACAGAGGGTGAAACGTCGCGATACATTGTTCAATGATCGCGACACGATTTAACGAGCCGAACACAATAATTCCATAAAGAATGTTTCCATATTTCTTTGCGAGACATTTTTCACCGGGCCGTAATATTTTTTCGACGTACGAGACGAACAAGGAGAGGAACGGTGACGCGCAGAAAATTGGTGCGCGTCGGCAGTTTGAACGGGCATGAGTCGACGCCGGCGGCGGACCCACATCCATCAAGGCGGCCCACAACCGGACCATTATTGCGGGCTTTCGGTCGTAATTGAATTTAAGCACCAGCGAAGATATTATTTAACTAATTAGGCACAAAGGGCGCGTTCACGACGGGAGAATCGCGATTGGGCATCGGGCGCGCGCGTACGCCGAATAAAATAGGAAAGACAGAGAGAGAGAGAGTGAGAGAGATCGAGTGGGAGGCGGAGGCCGTTTGTTTTAAAACAGCCGGTCGTCGACGCGCCGCTGGACGGCGATTCGTTATCCGACGTCGGTCGCGGGAAAAACGACCGTTCCCGTGTTTCCCTACCCCGTTTCCCTTTGATGCCATTCGACCGAGGGGAAAAAAGGACGCGGCGACGTCTTCCTTTCAGGCTCGAATTTCTCTGATCGATCGTAAGAGGAAACAGTAGATGGTCGACGACGATTCTGAAAAGTCACGCGGTGGAACGTAATAGAATCGCGACACAGATATTTTTCTTTCTTGTCCGCAGGTATTACGAAACCGGCAGCTTCAAGGCTGGAGTCATAGGCGGGTCCAAGCCTAAGGTTGCGACGCCGCCGGTCGTCGAGGCGATCGCCAACTACAAGAGGGACAATCCGACGATGTTCGCGTGGGAGATCAGGGACCGATTACTCGCCGAGGGCATTTGCTCGCAGGACAACGTGCCATCCGTGTCCTCTATCAACCGGTGAGTCGAAACTTTTATATAGAAATTATCAGACCCTTCGGCACTGGTCAACGCTCGACGAACGGTGCGAAGCCACCTTCTCATGAATTAATCGTCGACGACGAGAAGAGAAATTGATCGGCGATCGAAGAAAACGAGTAAGAGGGGGCGCGAGCATATGCTCGATCGCCAACGGGACCGATTAGTCGTCCGACGAGTCGAGAATCACCCCCGGGCCGTGCATCGAGATAAGCGTGCACCCGTCGGTCCGATCCTATTGACCTTTCGCAGGTTCCTTCGGGAATGGGCCGATTAATTCAAGTGTTTTTACGTCGGCCAGAGTAGATCGGGGTGAAAGAGAGGGTCGGCGTGGCTAGAAACACGAGTAAAGGGATGGAACTCTCGAGTGGAACTCCCATGAGACGGCATTACAGCGTATCAGCACCGCGCAAACTGAACGAGTGGATCCCCCCTTGTACGAGCAACAGAAAATCCTAGCGGGGACAATGAAAAGAGAAGAGAGAGAGAGAGAGAGAGAAAGAAAGAGACCACCGGAGTACCATTGATCGCCACACATATGTCCCGAGATTTAATCAGTCGCTACTTAAGACCTTATCTCCCGGTTCATCCGTACGCAGCCACTTCATCGTTTCCTCGCACCCTCTACGAGCCTCGCGCCCCTCACCAGGTCTGATAATGAAATCGAGCGTAATGTGGCTAGAATTGGCTGCCGCCAGTGAAATCCACTAACGCGATTTCCCGTTGGCCAACGGCGTTAATGGATACGCACGCAAATCGCTCGTTACCCAAAACGTTTCGACGAACCCAAGGAATTTCGACGGCGAGCACCGATCGGAATTTTTCTCGTCTCGTCGTCGCCGCCGCTCCGATATTCGATTGAAAATTTCCGAGAGTCGAGGACCGGTCGAACATATTTCCATTCCCCTCGATTCGACGGTGTCGCGATAGTCAAGGCAGCGTGAAACGTGGGCGTATGTAAGGTACAGGAATTGCTTTCTGGCCGAGGTTTTCGATGTGTCTAGGATTGCAGCGGAGGGTGCGGCGGTGGCTTGTTGCTCGAGTGACTCCTCCACCTTCTCGACTTTCTATCTCGCTCGTGCACCCGGCCGACCTTCTCTGCAGCTCCGTCCACCTTCTCCTTTTCCTCCGTGTCCGTATCCCCCGACCCAAAGCCCAGATGGCGGGTATTGATCTGAATCCGGAGAGCAGATCGCCTGGAAAAACTTACCCCGCGGATACTTACGTACCCACCTACATGCACCTATCCGCTCTACCTTTACCCGCTCACGTACGATCGAGCCCGCAACCTCCCGGCCTCTCTCTGCGTATAGGTAAATGTATTTCCGCTCGCCGAGCAATGGATAGAACCGATGCTCCGCTGAAAACGCGCCCTCCAATCCAAGTGATTGTTCATACGGGAATCGATCGTGTTTCGACGGGGAGGATCGACGAGGGAATCTTTATTAAATTACGAAGTACGAACAGGGCTCGTATGTGTTCTCGAAACGAATTATAAAGGACGTCGTGGACATCGCGAAACGTTTGACCTCGCGGAAAGAGAGGAAAGGAACGATTTCTGGGACGGAAAGAAATAGCAGGAATATTAGGGTGTGCGCGCCGGGATTTCTCCCATTATGAGCGTGTCTCGGTTTTTCTAGCTTCGGGCTAGCTTTCGTACGGAGAAATAATGATACGGCTAATATAATGTATTGTCCTGCTTTTGCCGAGGCACTCCGGAATGAGACCAGCCGCGAACGGTGGACACGGAGAAGCGAAGAGAAAGGAAACGGTGGTGGCCAGCCGGTAAAAAAGCACTGGCCGAGGAGAGCGAAATAATGGAGTGGCTTTCGCGAAAAATAACAGATATATATCCCGAGTATGAGGCCGGGATCAGAGGAGAACGGTCGAAAAACCCGGCCAAGATTGGAACCCTTCGAGGCTTCTCTCTACTTTGCTGAATCAACCGAGCAATCTTTATGCTTTTTCCTCCTCTTTTATGTACCGCGCGCGTCCTCCGTTTTATTTAAACGTTTTCTTTTCTCCCGGGGTTCTATATTAAAAATCGACGGTGTCGGACGAGTGGAAGACGACGAGAGAAAAAAATTGTAGCTAGCGATGGTACCGCGTATTTCGGGAGGAAATATTGATAGGCTCGGGTTCGGTTGCGGAGTCACGCTCGAGTAGCCGGCTCTCGGCCGAGGTCTATCTCGCACACATACATTCAACCGGCTTTCCCGTTCTCTCTTTCCCTCCAGTGTTTCTCCCCGAGAAACGGCTTCCTCCTTTCGACCGCGGAGGAAGTCTCAGAGGCAGATCGATAAGGAGCGAGGTTCGCCCAAGGGCTTTATGCCGGCTTCACAGCCTCCTTCTACGAACGAACGACCCCCGAGACGTCACGGTCTCGCGTGTACCTACCGCGTTCGCCCTTTCTTGCGGCTTCCAGTCGATAGTGTACACCTAAGGCTAAGGGAGGATTACTCCCTTGACTTCCTGTCGTTCCGTCGTCCGTGGATCATCCGAGACAGAGAACTTGCCGAACCGTTGTCCCATTGCCATACCGATTATTCTTCTCTCGTCGTTAGAATTCTGGGGCCGGGTAACAGGTGAACAATTTTCGAGTCGGAGTCGAGGTCGATTCATCATTCCCTCCCCTTTACTTTAATTCGACGTAATGACCGAGCGCAGCAACAACAGTTGGTAGGAAATCTGTCGCGCGGAATCTCTCTCGATGGAATTGTATCAATCTGTCATCGCGAACGGTCTCCTTTTTCTGGTATCGCGGCGGGTCAATCTCCCGTGGAGGAGTCGGCACACCGGGGCTGCTCTCCATTACTTCCATATCATTTCACACCCCCGGAAGCCTCGGGAATGGCGCGAGGTCGGCGCAGGAGCACGGAGGAGCCATATGGCCGGTTGTTCTCCGCGACGCCAGAGACAAGGGTGGCCAATAGGACGGTTGCTACTTTCATGCCACTTTCGGCTTTCCGCTCCGGCCGTCACCGCCATCTCCTTGTTCATCTTTCGCTTATTAAATTACATCCCCATAAATAACGCCTGCCTACCCACCACTGCCTTATTTACCATTTCGTCGACTCGGGAAACCTCTTCCCTCTCGGCGAATCGTCGTCACTGGTACTAACTCACGTTCCCACAGAAGAAGGACCGACCACCTTTCGTCCTCTTTTCCCATAGTAAACCAGATTCGAAATTATCCGAATAGACGACACCCGGCTGATCGACGCGCTCGTGCAATTGAGAACGGAACGACGAAAGACGCGAGGCCGAGGCGAAACGGGAGACGAAAATGAGAGAGCAGCGAGAGCGACGGTATATAATGTTGAGTTAAAAGCCGCACACGAGGTCGGAGGGAAACAATATGGTGCACCGTGGTGAAGTTTCGTTAAAGCAGCCATATTTGCAGAACGAGCGGATAGACCCCTCCTACGTAAAAGCGGGAGCACCCTCGGGGTTGGCCGGAGGATCCGGGGATGACGGTACACGCTGAGAACCGCGGCGGCGCGTATCCATAACCGTCCTTTGTCTGGATAACACGATTATTACCGCGTTTCATCATACCCTCCTCGGTCGAAATTAGCCTCAAATGAAGTTACAATTACGGTATCCAGCCCGCGTCCCCGGCGTCGAACCGAGGGGGAGGGCGAGAGGAGCGCGAGGGAACAGCTCAGGGGTTGAACGTCGACGAGGAACACGACCACAGCAACGAAGACTACTACGAGGAGGACCGCGGCCGAGATACGCAATCCAGGTTGCCGTGGAAACGTCAGAGGACAGACGGAACCGCAATGAAACCGGATGGCCGGCTCCTCTGCCAGCCCATAATGCTTCATCCCCTTTTGTTCTTGCCCGAGAACTATGCTAAACTCACTCGGCCGGAGCATCGTCAAAATCCTCTCGCCAACGATCGCCATCTCCATATTTAATCCATCTCCAAGATTCATATGCATTATAAAATACACTTTGACGATGCGTAACAAAATCGAAAGAGCAGAACGCGGTGTTCCTCCCTTATAAACTTTACAGGACAAGAGTCACACTCGAATTTGAGGAAGATATATCGCGAAAATGAACGAAAACGAGGAAAATTACTAAAGGGAGAAAGGTGAAATTACTGCGCCGATAATACTTCGTAATCCGATATCATATGGCGTCTAATAGACAGAAAAGTAGGCTACATTGAGTCATTGTGACGGCGAAAGTTAACCGACGAGTCATCCCTAACGTGAACCTTGAAATTTGCATCTCGATGCAAATGGGCGAGCGCCGGAAGAATTTGAAGGATCGACAACTTCATAGGAGCCGATCCGTGGATCGTCTGGGGGATCGCGCATAAATCTCCGGCCCTCGAGAGCGCATAATGGCTCGTAGATAGACCTATATCCTCTAGCCAGGGGTTGAGAGAGAAGGTGTCGCCTCCGAGACGATATATTATAAATCGCGTGTTACATTGTGCTTAGAGAGGATCCTCGTGACTGTTGACTCGCCGGTATCATTGTCGGAAGAGCGGCTTTTGTCGCTCGTACGCCAGCCATCGCAAACAAACACGCAAACACGGCCACTGTTCCACCGGTATACGCGTTAATACGTATACAGACACCAGGACGGGCGCATGTGGTGGTAGGGTGTCAGAGTTAATATAGTTGTGTGTACGGAGCAGGCAGCTGCTGTTTGACAATGCGAACTACGTCCCCAGATATAATAATATACTCGTCCCCGGTACCAGCCGGGGGGACACTTCATCAAACTGACTACGCCGGTAATAGGGTACAGTGCTCTGCTTTAATCTATACCTGAGTTCACGAGAATTTCGTGATCGTCCTCCGTCGATGCCGCGTATAAAACCACGTCGAGGTGAAGAATTTTGTTTATACAAGTACTTATAGAAGAGATATCGCGTAAGAGAACGGTTTGGTGTATCAAGTTGGAAATCAGGATTGCGGTGAAAAGAGCGACAAAAATAATTAAGCCCGCCGCGAAAGATAACACTGCTGCAGAAACGGTAAACCCCGCTTCCTCCGCCGTAGCTTTTGTTCAAGAATCACACCGTATTATACAGAGAGAAAGAGAGAGAGAGAGAGGGAGAGAAATGGCAAGTACAGCACGCTCCCGGGGTATATTACAGCCTCTCGAGAGGTGGTGGAATATCAGGGTACACCTTTTCCAGCTATTGTGCGCCTCTGAAGGGCGTACAATGGCCGTGGAGCGAGTCCCGTATTGTGTCTACAGCTCGACGAAACAGTTCTCTGCGATTCCTTCTCTCTCTCACTCTCTCTCTGTCTCTCACTCTCTCTCGGTCCGTGTCCATCTTCCTCTCGCCTCGTTCTCTCTCTCCTTCTACTTGACTTCGGGTTAAAGAGAAAGGGGAGGTGTTCCGTTCCGATGCCGCACGCTCGAGCATCTGCCCACGAAAGAGACTAAGCTAGATCCTCGAAAACCCACCCGAAATCCACCGCGGAGCATAATAATCGAGCGTAACAACTTTTCGGCCCCTCGCGACTCAGCTATAATCCAGCAAGTTGCTCGGCATTATCTCGGTGTCAATGACGAAACCGAAATTATTCGCGAATGATTTATTGACGAAACTTATAAAAGATCTCGTCGACGGTCGATATTTCCTATCAAAAATGTACTACTTAATTCGTAGAAATTAAGTTCGACGTAGGAAATTCCGGCCAGAGGTGGCGGGGGGATGATAACGAGAACCGCGGAGGAAGATCAGAAGGGGTGAGTTCGCCGGCGAAATGCGATAAAGTTGGCGTAGAGGTAATTTGAGTATAAAGTTTTATTCGCAATAATTTAGCCGCGCGTACGAACGGGGGTCGGTGGAGTGTATAGGGCGGCGGGGGCGAGAAGTAGGAAGGTTACAGAGGTGCTCGCCCTCGCGGGAAGCGTGCAGGAGCAGCCCGGGTCATATATTTGATGGGATACTTGGCATAAAGTCGCGCATAAAAGTAATGCCAACATTAAAGTTTGTGGTTCCAGAGCCGTGGCACGGCCCGAACCCTCTCATCCCTCCGCCATCGTTCCCGAACTATTCTGCCTCCTATTCTCGGAACGTCTCTACGATTTTACGTTGGGAAAGGTATGGGACCGAAGAGCGTCTTAAAGTATCGACTTACCCTTCGTGCACCACCGTTCGCGCTACGAGATCCACGAGGATTCGTGTCTATGGGATTCTACGTAAGAGTCGGTCGCGAATCAACTTTGTACAATCGCCGGGACACTTTGCGTCGGACGATTTTCCATTTGTTTGACTAAACACGATTTAAGTAGTGGCTCGAACGAGAGGAGAGATTCGGAACGATGGCCAAGGAAAAGTTCGCAGGGGCGATTGGTGGCAGTTCGGGCCAGATAGTCGAGCAGTTTAGTTCAGGAGTGGCCGTTGGGGAACGATCTGACGGCGCCAAGGGAGGCATAGCTTCTTCCCACGTGGCACCCTCGACACGGTCTACCCTCATAATTCTGCTCGGCCTTCCTCCAGACGCCACCTCTGGTTTCTCCGCGGCGCGGCGGCGAGAGCGACGAAGAACGTCGAGGGAAGGAAGCGAGGAGGTTCCCTCCTCGTTCGCCACCGCGAAAGATTGGCGAGCTTCTATACATCCCGTCGTCCCTCCCTTGAATGGAAACCGCCATGTGATTTTCCAGCAGCGACAGTTTCACCCTCTTTCCTGGCCGGCGACGGGGCCGCGGAACCACGTTGAGAAATCGTTACTCACGATTTTATGATCGAACATCCGATTGGATTAATAAACCTTTCGCGTGACAGTGATGCACGAGGGGGCACGGAATTTTGTTAAACAATCGTCCTCGAGACAGAAGAAGAGGGAGAACGGAGGATCGAACGAGAAAGGGAAACATTGTCCTACAAACTTCGTTCCCATCGGACCATAAAGGACTTTCCCGGCTCGAATCTCCCCGACGAATCGATACCCTTCTATTTCAAAAATCTTCCCAACCTCCCGACGTTCGATGGAAACAATATTTTTACCGAAGAACAAAAACTGATTCGCGTGCAGGGAATACATTTCGCGGGGTTATATAAATCATGCAACGCTAACGGTCGTTGATACTTACGAATGCATCGATAACGAACGAGCGGCGAGCGCGATGCTAATTAGTAGATAGGAAAACGCGCACGACTGTGGATTTCAACGAAAAATCTCCCGTTCGCTCGGACCTCGTACGGAAACGGTTCGCACCATCTGTACGCCGATAAAATCTGCACCTGTTGTGCGGACGCCTCGCCGGCGTCGTTGCGCATATTAGATCGTCGATCGCGTTCATTATACCGCGGCCCTCCGCGTTTCGCGGAAGCCGCCGGCTCGATTTCCATCGTTCAATCAAAGTCCTTCGCGTTCGCGTAATTAAAACAACGACCACCGGATATTAACGCCGCGTTGCAACGCGCGGAGGGAAAGTCGACCGTTTATGATTCGGATGAATTCTCGAACAAGAAAATCGGTATCTTTGACGGTTCGACGTTCCCCCCTAATTGGGATCGATACGCGGCGACGGTGGAAGAGCGAAGGGACACGGTCTCGCGGCCGACGCCAGGCCCGGAGCCTAACTGATAAGGATCGTTGCTAATTGTTGCGAATTGGCGAAGGTGGCGAACGAACCAGGGAGATCGGGCAACAGGTGTCATCTGATTGATCGCCGTAGCTCGCACCCCCACGATTACCTAGCCCACAAACACATCCACGCCAGAAACGGACGACTTAATGCCGATCCATTACACGGTCGCCCATTACCGCGCGAAACCGCCCGACCATTATGCCGCGACGCCTTTCCAACACGCGGGATACCGATTGATACGCTGGTCAACCCCGTTGATAACGAGATCTCGAAACGAGGAGAACTTTTCTACCGTTCCGACACTTTCGTTTCGCGACGGAACTCGAAAGGGCGTAGACGATCGACGCCTTTGGGGACCGACTCGCGCCGGCTTCTTCCGCGAAGCGTGCGTGCGTGCGTGCGTGCGCGCTCGGTAACGACCGGTACAACGGCGAGATTAACAACGTTGCGCCACGAATATTCGCGAGGATAATTGATACCGACGTCGGGTGGACTGGCTGACCATTGAAACCGCACGCACAATATATCATGGATAATAAGCGGTCGGTGCACGGTCCGGAAGGCGCGGGAGGAGGGAGGAGGGAAGATACACTTCGTTATAGCTGCCCGATGTCTGCGGACTCCTTGATGCGATTATGATACGCGACCGTTCCGCAGAGTCACGTAGCTATTCTATATATCGAAGGCGGAGGCGCACCGACGGGGCCCTGTCCGGAACAATGGTGAACGATACGCGTTGTTACTGTGAGCACACATATACATATATACCCTGACCGATCGCAATGACAGCGGCGCGCCGTGTACCGGGAGTGCGCGGTAGGTAAAGACTGAGGAATGACCGTGCGCGAACTGACCCGCGTAATCGTAATTAATCATCCTGAAACTCTGGATCGGTATCTCATAATTTCTAGTTATCCAATGAAAAATGCGGAAACGTCGAACGTACATTACTCTTCAAAATTTACCGACTGTCTTCCCCGTTCAATCGCGAACGCCATACGGCCGGCCTCGCTTCCAGGACTCTGATAAATTCGTATCATTTACTATCTACTAACCGTAACACACATTACGTTACGGGATACGCGAAAACGGCGAAGATCACTGTTTTATCGAAAACTCTGTTGTCTAAATAAATGTTGGGTATTGTGTGTCGTCAGAATCGTGAGGAACAAAGCGGCGGAGAAGGCGAAGCACGCNAATACGCGAAAACGGCGAAGATCACTGTTTTATCGAAAACTCTGTTGTCTAAATAAATGTTGGGTATTGTGTCGTCAGAATCGTGAGGAACAAAGCGGCGGAGAAGGCGAAGCACGCGCACCAGCAACAGCAGGCGCAGCAGCAGCAAGGCCAGCAACAAGGTCAGCCGGGATCGGGCGGTTCCGTGTCGGTGATAGCCCATGCACCTGCAACGGCAGCGGGTCACCCGGCGGCGACCGCTCCCAACGCTTACAGCATCAGCGGCATCCTGGGAATCCCGGCGCACCATCAGGACCCGAACGGCAACAGTATCAAGAGAAAACGCACCGACGACGGTGAGTCATTGGATTCTACGATGTCGATGATCCCGCGACCCGCGATTACTCGCGGCTGGCGAGATGACTCCACCGATTCGCGTACCGCGCGCGCGCACGTAAAGAGAGTTCGGATCGAGAAACACTCGCGGTTCGAAAAAAATCATCGAGGAGCTTATGTAAACGTCAGATCGGATCGCAGCAGGCGTCGCGGCTACATTTCACTCGCGATTCCCGACCGAAGGGGTTATATAAAGCTCGGCAAGAAACGAGATATCGGTTAGATCAGTGCGAGTTTCGCCTCCTTCGAGCCGTCAGTAAGAGAGAAGTTCGAATGACCGGTGGCACAAGAATAGACGCTTAATTTGCAAGTTCATCCTTCGCGCAGCCACGACGTTTCTTTCTTTCGCGAAACGACGTCGCACGACTCGATCTCGATCGCCAATTATGAATATATCCAAACATATCCCGGCCGGCGGCGTCCGGTCGTTCGTTCGTTCGCGATCTCGAGTGGTAGTACCACGAGCCGACCAAGATTAGCTACACGCACGGTATCAGTCAAACGTCGGGCGGCACGTGCCGCGATTCATTCTGCTGTCGTTGCGTGAATAACGCGTCCCGAAATATTCCCGACACGTGCCGCGGCGACACGTGACCGCCGTTGCTCGCGACGCGGAGAGCAACTTTCGATCCTCGAAGGAAGAGGTGCGAACACGCCGCGGTGGACTTCTTTCCGGACCGGGTCGAATCGTTCCAACCCCCGTGACTAACGACTGAAACCTCGACGGAAGAGCCGGCCTACCGGGGACAATCGCGCGAGTTTTACCGGCGTACGAAACGCGTTGACAAAAATCTGAACGAGAGAACCAACCGAGGCGACGAGCTCGACGCGTGACTTTTGGTATGCAACGTTAAAAAATAGAGGAGCACCGGTGGCAGACGAAAAGTCCCACGGCCACAGAGAGATGGACACGCGTATCGATTGGTGCGTAGCTCGCGTCGATGGTACGCGAGTAATTCGATATAATCGGATTATGAGAGCGGCGATATGCGGTCGCAAAAGTGGTCGCGTCCGCGGCGAGAGCACTCAGTGTTTTGCGGCCGGCGAGGGTACGCGTATTAGATTATAAACTTCACAGACCACAGCGGCTTCTATCCCTCGGCAACGACACATTAGTCTCCCTGTCCTCCGGGGAGATCATCGCGGCCATTCTCGCGAGCACCGCGCCTCTTAACCGGCTGGAATTTCAACGAGCGATAGATATACACCACCGCCGCGGCTGCGGTGAACGTCGGACACATTGTGCGATCTGGCAAAAAGGAATCGGGACCGTCTCGTCGCGACATGTGCGTTTCATTTTTTTCCAACCGGAGATAAACGATCGGCAGACCACAGATTTGTATACGTTTTTGCGCGCGCCCGGCAATTGATAGCATCGGTAAGCTCAATTTGTGGACGGCCTACGTTTGTTCGCGATACGGCTTGGAAACGGTATAATGCGAAGAATATGAGGAAGGGAATCCGGATTTTTCAGATCGGGATGCCATTCTCAGATTCCAGTTCAAGTATTTTAATATACGGCATTATCCGCGGAATGCAGAGGCCTCGGTTTCTTTGAACCGGCCTAAGCATGGGAAAGATAACAGCTTTTAAAATCACGTATCGACAGCCGTTAGTCGACGGAGAGAGGTCTGAGACGGTACCGTCGGAAACGAAGTATCCCCGGGGCTTATTACGAATTTACGAAGAACCTCTCGAGGGAAGCGTTGCGATCTATCGGGGCTGTTTGTTGTCGCGTTACATCTGCGCGCTTCTGCCCCATGCAGAAATCCAAAAGGCCGGCGTTGTCCGACCCTATATTCGAGCGTAGGGGACACGCACCCGGGACCAGATTCACCCCAGAGCCCATTATTACCCGTGTATTGTATTGCTTAACATTGACTCAATTGCTTTCGAATAACGCGGCCACTCTCTCTCCCTCTCTCCGTCTCTCCTTCTCTCCGTCCGTCTCGCGTCCATACGTACGCTTCTGCCCTCGCGGGCATCAATCGAATTATTCGATTTACTGCTCTTTTCGGGGGGAGAAACGCTGACCTTCCTTCCGCCATAACTCAACCACTGTCAAATCTGTCGAGGACCAGTGACCGTAATTTTGCAGAAGTTACAAGGATTTGCATTAGACAGCATAATCGGTCGGCGCGTCCGACGAATTTATGGCCGGCTTCGATCTCCACTCTCTCCGCGGTCGTTCGAAAATCGCCTGACGACGAAGACGTTCGATTAAACGTTCCGTTTTAAACGAATCCTCTGAACTCTAATGAAATCCGAGTGTGCAACGTTACACGAAAACCAGGCTCCGCTGCGGGAGCATAGAACACAGCAGTGGAAAGACGAGAGGGAGAGAGAGAGGGAGAGAGGGAAAGAGAGAGAGCGAGAGAGTGGGAGAGTACACGATTAACTCGGCCGATCGAATCGTAAAATTCAAGCAAGTTCATGGAAGCCCACGGTACCGTGTTTGAAACGGGGGTTTTATAGCGGTCCAGGAACAAACCCTGCCGGTCGAATGGTCGGGACCGTCGGCCGGCCGGACAATCACAACTTGACAGGGAGGTTTAACGAGCCCTATGCTACGTACTCCACCCATCTACCCTCGGATGGTCATTTAATTATTCGAGATACCCGAACGCTGGACCATCTACCCCCCACGAACTCCCGCACCCCTTCCACCGGCAGCTCGGAATCGTTGGTCAGTTTCATCCTCCTTCCCTGTCCACCACCGCACCCCCGCGGTCCTCGCTAAAAGGGTATACCAGCGTATGCCCCACGCGCGCCGTCCAAACCACCCACCGATGTACCGGCACTCGTCCCACGTGCTCGTTTCTATATTAAACCGACGGGATGGCCGGGAGATAATAAAGACATATAATGGAATCGAAATTGTTTCTCTATCTATCAATGCCATACACGGTCTCTCTGCACAGGGCCACCGTTCAACCCGTCCGACAGATTCAATTTAGTTTCGCGCGGCCACGTTTAATTTGTGTCTTGATTCGTGGGTAATACGCGCCGCGGCCACCTATGCTCCCCGATGTGGGGACACATCGACGCGGTGCTCGTGTGCGAGACCGATCGTATCGGGTCCCAATTTGGGGATGTGCCCCGAAACGTTCCTTCCGATTCGTCAATCGCGCACGATGATAACGTACGGGTACGTGTACGAGAGACCGCAATGCAGATGTTGGTTTAATTGCAGACGACAACCGAGACCTGAACGACCACCCCGAGGAGGACTTGAAGAGACAGAGAAGCAACTACAACGGCGACCAACTCTACTCGAACGTACGTACATCTTTGACGTTATATTATTATAAGAGATTTCTCGACGCGAAGACGACGCGGTGACGATCTACGAGATCTCGAGACGTCCGTCCGTTCGTTCGTCAAGTTCCATCCCTTCCGCGTATCCGGCGAACAAGTAGCCCGTTCTCCCCGACACTCGAACTTTGCCTCGAGCATCCGGCTTCTGTTGCAGCTGTGGTCGAGTAAATGGAGCATCAAGGACGAGCACAAACTCTTGAGCGAGCTCGGCGGCGGCGGCGGAGGCGGCGGTGCGACCGGCGGCAACACGAACGGCTCTGGAACCGGCGGTGGAAGCGGCGGCAATACGAACGGCTCTGGGAACGGCGGAGGTGGTGGAGGCGGAGGTTACTACGAACACGGAGGATTCCCCGGGAACGCGATTGCCACCTCCGCCGAGCTGTACGACTCCCTGGGCACCATCAGCACGATGACGCAAGCGCAAACTCCTCATCTGTACACCCCGCCCATAGGGGGCACCATAGGTGAGCGAATCGTTCTCTCTCTGTTCATCCCCCGGCACCACCCTTGTCCTTTCTGTCGCCCTCCTCCTTTCGCACAAAATCCCGGACAGCGTGTGCACCACAACCTCTTGTATATAATACCCGCGGCGTGTACCAAGCCCCTTTCCTACCCGACCTACCAACCGAACCACCACCATCGTCTCCCTTCCTTCCTTCCACGATATTCCTTCTCTCCATTTGCCCACCTCTTCCGTGCCACCCCCGTCCCTCCCCGTGCCACCCTCTTCTCTTCCCTGTACGCTTATTATTGCGGCTTACGTCTTGCTTTGCATACCCATATCGGCTAAATACATGGCTTTAATAATGCATGAGCTGTGCTGAGCAGCGGCTACGGTGCCAGAAGAGGTGGCGGAACGCTCCATTCGGTGGTCTCCGGCTCTCCTCTCGATGTTCTCGGCTCAGGGGTGTGTTTCTTGGTTTCCACTCAGCTATTCACCACTTATCTCGTCTCTTCTCTTCACTTTCGATCGCACCGCGCGCCGCCGGTACACCGGTGAACGACACCTCGTTCGTTCCGTTCTTTCTCTTAAACTAGACGCTGCCGGTCTCACGAGTCTAATTGAGCCTAATCGAACGTGTTCTAACCTTTCGTTTATTCGTCTTCTGTGCCTCCCACTCTCGTTTCTCCTCGCGTAACGCCCGCGGCGTTTAACGGCGGTCGATCAACGGCGCGGCGTACTTCCAGAAATGCTATTGAAAAGCAACCGAAGTTTGCACGTACGTACACACGTTCAGGTACAACCGAGACCGAACTTTCTCCGTGGTAGCACGTGTTGCGAGCAACTCGGTCACGCCGCGAAATTCTTTTCGGAATGGACGAAGCGAGCCGTGTAACGGCCGCTTCATCTCATGAAATTCAATCGGGGATCTTCGAGGCCGAGATCGAAGAATTTTTGAAGGACGACCCGACCGGGGCCAAGTCGATTCCACGGCTTGCTGGCTCTCGCCGTTAATATGGACGAGCCGGACGCGTTCGATAGAGGATTCTTGATCCAACGCGGATACGGCTCTCACCCCCTCCGAGCAACTGTACCAAAGCGTGCTCGAAGGGCGTGACAACGACGATTTGACTCTTCCTCGATTTCGCTTCGAAATTGTACGGCAAGTTTATCTCCGCGGGGGCCGGGGCAAAGTTTCGCGAGAAATCGTCAAAAACCTGGGAATGCGTCGCGTTCCGCCTTGATCGGCAGCCAACGATTCGAAAATCGCAATAACGGAAAAATGGGGATCCCTTAATAGCAGGTGGTACTTTGACGCCGCTCGCTCCACTGACGATGCAAGAACTAAAATTGAGCCAAACATTGGACGGGGCTAACATGTCTCCTTACCACACCACCGGTGAGTTCGCCACCTCTTTAGTTCTTTTACGCCGATCGCGAAAGACGCGAACTAATATCTACGTCCGTGTTATCTCATTATTTGGACATTCTGACACGAGTTCGACTAATTATAAGAGTGTGTATCCTTAATTATCCAACCCTCTCCGCCTCGGTGACACGATTTCTTTATAGGAGAAGAATTCGAGAAGATTCGTCATACGCGATACCGATTTACCCCGTCGAGAATCGCGGCCAATCTCCACGAAAAGCCGCATTTTGTCAGTGATACTTTTCCCTTGCCTTCCACGAGTGTCCACGACCATTCCCCGTCCGACAAACTCCAAATGAGACAAATTTAATTAAGCTTTAGACGTAAGGCGCTGATCGTTAGCTAGTGCTTGACTCGAATGTCGTGTTGTGTTGTGCATGGCCATAGCAGAGAGCAGTACCGTGGCAGTTTCGTATGTCGGGGTGGGGGCCGGCGGGGGCGAGCAGAGTCCCCCGATTTCGTTGCAGAACGAGACAAACGCCACCCCCGCGGCCCCCAACACTCCCGGAGGGGATCCCGGACTGACGGTCTTGCAGCCGCCAGTTTCTCAGCCCCAGGTAGCGTCTGCGATACCACCGTACTCGACGATGCTCCCCAGTTTCGGACACTACGCTACCGGTGAGTATACCAAAACGCAGACACACCCTATCGTATTTTACCGACCAGAAAAAAATAGGCGACCCCCGGGCGCTGCGAAGGGTAAGCTAGGGTGCTGTAGGGTGACCCTGACTTATCAGATTCGCGGCTTGGAAGTGTGACGCCCACGCGGTAAACGGGAAACGTTGCCAACGCGCGTTAACTTGCTCGCGAGGTATACATACGCTCGTTCTCTCGCGAGCGAGATTAGAGACGCGGGAAAAATAAAGTAATATCGATACGCTGTTCGTTCATTGATACTGATAGCGATTTGAAATGTGGTCTAACCACGCGTGTAATCGGTGTCTGTTTAGGTGGTGGCGACTACGCGTACAGCGCGGCGTACTCTCAATACTCGAGCGCGCCGTACAGCGGATACGGGTATGGAGCAGCGACAAGCGGGTTGCTCAGTAAGTAAACAGTGAGTATGAGTACCGATTAGATTAGGGTCAACGAAATGTCAAGTACTAACTCATTGATAGGCTAATTCGATCGAGTTATCGGCCCCTCGGACCTCGCTCCGCCCGTACGCGGGAATTGTGGAAAATAAAGCTGAGCCACGATCGGATCTAACTTTCTAAAACTGAAGAAACGCGCGCGGCTATTTTATTACGTTTCGAGATATCGCGGATAAGGATCGGCCGGCGAAAAACCCCGCGGAATCGTGGACAGGTTTTGAAGTAGCCACGGCTCTCGGCTTTCACAACGGATGGATTGCAGTACTTATTGTTAGATCGCGATACCCTCTAGGTGAAATGCGCGGGCCGAGCGTGCATATTTGGCGCACAAGAATGGACGGAATAATAAACGATTTTTTATCGGACACGCGATACGTTCTCGACTCGTTCCTTATACGTGACGTAACGCGTGTAAGTGCTACGGTCTTACGACCGAACTTTTCCCCTTTCTACAACGCTATCTCGCAACCGAAACTCGCGGCCACATTTTAGGATCTTTGTCTAAAATCGACCATATAATACCCGGACCCAATTTTGTTCAACGGGCCGTACTTAACGATTAGAGAAAACGAAAATAACGTGCAACAGAGCACGCAGCTCGCCGATACCGTGGCAAGCGCGTACGTTCGCAAATCAAATCTTCGCGTAAATTGATTCGCGACTAAAATACTCGGTCGCATTTCACGCTCTTCCGAGCTGTTCAAAGAGGTTTACTTAACGACCAGATAAAATTAAAACTGGCCGAGGAATAATGCGCAATATCACAGCATGCATAAACAAGTTCGCCAATACCGTGCGGCAAAGCATAATTTGTAAATGAAATCGTACCTTGTCCCGCAGACTCGACGTACTATTACTGCAACGGGGACACGCTGGCGTCTTCCCACACGAATTCGCAGCAGGGCGGCGGATGTAACAACGCAGGGCCGGAGAACAGCACGGACGTGGCGAGTCGCTCGCCTTTGGCGGCGACCAGGGCGAGCAGCGGCGCGAGCGCGGCGTCGCCGACCGGAAGCGCGTGCACGAAGCCGGATCACGCTTCCACGCCGACGGACCTTTATCTCGCCTGATCAATCGGTGGTACAGGAGGCCGACTCCGGGCCGAACAGTCTTCCTGGAGTTGGGGATCGCGGCCAACGAGTTCGGACGCCATATCACGAGGAGCCACGCTGTAATTAAGCAATGATCTCTTTTCTAATTGCGTGAAACGTGGACGGTCATCATCACGATATGATCGCGACGATGGTAATGGGAGAAAACATTACCGAAAGTACGCGAATCGTGGCCAGACACGCGTGCAACATTGTATCGTAGAACGACTACGCAACGCTTCCGGAGGTTCTCGTCGAAGATCGTGGAAGGATAGGAAGAAATCGAGGATGGTTGAACCATCGGATATGATCATCATTGTTTTACAAGCGCTCAGTGAAACGACGCGGGCAAACGTCGGATACTGTCGACGATTGCGACAAAGGTTTCGTGTGCGTCGAGATTAGAAGGTCGTTACCTGTCTGACTCTCTGTGTCGGGTAGAAACTCTGTAGCTCCGGTCGGGAAGAGGACGGCACGACTCGACGAGTGTCTGGTCCAGCGACACCGAAAGGGCCACGCCGTCGATTCCTGCGAGCGGGCAAACGAGCCCTGCGAGCGTTATCCGGCGGCGTTCGGTTCCTCGTGTAGAGTGCGCATAATCGTAGGTAGTTTAATTTAACGATCCTCAGTTAGCATAATTTCTACACAATCGCGACTGGTCGTCGCTCCAAATGTTCCCCCGCACACTGCTGTGGTCACGACGTTGCGTTCGGCTGGGTACGTTTGTCGCAGACGACGTTAGAATTTGTAAATATATATAAAGCAAAGAAAAAAAATTATACATAATTATATATATTACCGGTGTAAAACAGAGACAGAGTCAACCGGCCGATAAGGCACTTCTTTTTCCCCCATTAAGCACGACGATAACACATCCCTCTCAGCCCCTAACGATACAAGTGCATAAATATATTATATATAGTAGCTATATGGATAAGTTTATTGAGATTTTTCAAATCAGGAATCGACGTAACGATCATTACTGTTAAGGATATTATATATATTTTTTGTAGAAACCAAAGACCACAGACGGATTGCCGAAATAAGAATCGCGTGCGTCGCGTAGCTAAGGTACGGCAACAATACGGCAGCAGAGAGTTTTATGGCGAGAAGAGAATGCGACTTTTTAGATTGTACATCGTGCGTGCGTGTTTGCGAGCAACGTGCAGGATCGACGTGGACGTATAAAATGTGCATGTACAAAGCGATGCGAGATCGGGAAAGCGTGAAAGGCGAAGCGTACTTACCGCGTTACGTTCAATTCTCGCCGGTGGTGACGTCGTCGAAGACGATGTCGCCGTCGACAGAAATCGTCGAATCCCACGCGGATCGTCAAATAACGCCTCATTTTTTGCCGAACCGGATACTTCCTTGACGGTTTCTCGCGTCCCAAACAACGGCGTCACGAATTTTCGAGCACCACAACGGCGCGAATAGCCTAGCTTCCGGCATCGCGTCGAGCGGAACGCTGAAAGAAACGTATCATGAGACCGTAATTAACGTCCGAGCGCGGCCACTTTAATTAGAAGTTACGTGTTAGCAATTTCTTTGCCGGTTAACGGAGAGAAGAATGGTAATTCGTAACCTTAATAAGGAAATTTGCGCGCCTGTATCCGCCGCCATGACAGCGCAAACTCGTCCTGGACGACGCAGGCGCGCCGCAATCGCTACAACGCGGCTTCATTCGAATCGACAATTTTATTAATTTATTTATTTCTCCCTTTTAATAACGCGATTGCCGCGCGAACAAGTTCTCATTTTAATTAACGCGTTATCCGCTCCTCGAGAAAAGTGCAATGAACATGTCAAAGCGTTTTAATTAATTATTCACGTAAATGCCCGTCTCGCTTGAGAACCTACCGTGAAATGGGTTTCCTAGCACGATTTCGCTCGCATCACAGTTATCTCATAATTAACGAATTATGTTCTCGAGCATGATTCGCGCGAACGATAAAACCTCGATCGCTTCCTGTTATATTTATTATTTCATTCACCGCGTTCTTTTAATACTTGACTTTCGGAATATACATATTTATTTGAACCCCCAGCGAATTCGTACGATCTATCGCTCACCCATTTTTAAACTGTTATTTGGTGTTATAGAAACGAACGACCGTTACAGTCGATCCGAGACGATGCTCGCAACAGATTCTCAGATTGTTCATCGATGCGAACGTCAGACGAACTTATCTTATTCGATTCTGGAATTTTTTATTTGTTACACGTGTACGTCAAGTAAATTCGTCCTGACGTTCATTGCGAATTGTAATTGACTAATGCGTACTGTTATTCCATTGCTATAACGATGATGATTACGAACTTTTCTTTTTATTATTTTTTATTCTACTCCGCTATTATCGCTACATTTCCCTTCCATTATTCTCATGATTATTATTATTATTAATTATTCTAATTATTATTCTATTATTATCATCACATTATTATTACCATTATTTAATGCCTTTATTATTTATTAATTAGTGACGACGACCTATGTGTAATAAGTTTTGCCAAAGAAATCCGTCGAACGATAGAGGTAGAGAAAGGGAGTGAGCAATATCGCGGTAACGTTTCAAGCTTCTACAAAATGCAACTGTTCTTAGAGAAAACTATAAAAAGGGAAATGCACACGATATGATAATGTCGAAATGAGAAATGCGTCGCAACAAATACAACTTCATCGCGCAGCATTCAAACGAAATCGTACTCTCATCGCGTCGGACACGTACTTGTTAGGAAAATCGGGGCTTGGATGCTGCGAGGATTTCTCGATTTGAACAACAAACGATTCTATCTATTTCATTGTTGTTATTTTCTTACCATTTTCTTTCGTTTCGCTATCGTTTCGTCACCGTGTGATATTCTTGTTCCGTGCGCCGCTCTTGCCGAGTCTCGCTGTTGATACTTGCAAACAGAACTCTGTACATCCTTTTTAAATAAATATGAGGTTTATATGAAAGTCGTTTCACTGTGTCCCATCGATTTGTCCTTAACCTTAACGTGACAACAACTTTATACGTACTTTTAGACATTAGCTTCAATTTCAGCACCGAAGAGGAAGATAGAACAGTAAAAAATATACTTACANTCGGTAACATGTCGGTAACACGTCGGTAACACGTCGGTAACATGTAGGTTACCACGGCCGTCTATAGTAGAAGGCCGGAACATCCCCCACCAAAAAGCCAATTCGGCCTTCTAAATTCCTTTCATGCAGGTTCCCTTTCGTGCATATGTACGGTTTATGTCGCATGACTCGATGACAGGCGCAGGCGCAGACCAATTAAGAAATACAATCGTATAGACGGCCGTGAGGTTACACTGTCGATTCAGAACCGTCCGTTTTGCTCTCTGTTTCTTACTTCGATGGTAATGTATTCTAGTGGCCGTAAAAAATTACCGACTTGTACGGGCGACACGATAAAGCTGCCACTGTTTAATAATCTCTCCTCCTGGAATACGCTTCAACTCTGAATACTGAACACGCAATTCTTTATTTGTCGCAATGGACGAACTTTTACCCATTGAGCTCTAAAGCTCAATATTTTTACCTTCACTCTTTCTACGTTGCAGTACGATTTAGTTCACCTAGTCGCCGGGCGGCGGGCAGCACCTACCGGACTCGTGTAGGCAGCCATCTTTGAGCACCGTCTCTAACCCCCTCAGCCGTCCCTCTCTCCACAAACTGCAGTGTGAACTCGTGTAGGAAGAAGGAGTAGCGGAACGATTTGAGTGAAAAAGAATATTGTGTGATGTGTTTAGCTCAATAGAATGCGCTCCTAGATAATTAAACATTTCTCAGCTTCCAGTTATTAATCGACATTGATGAATGCAAGTCAAAGTTAAAGGTAAATGTCCAATAAATTATCTCATTCTTACCTTCTTGATTTAGTTTAATTCGCAACGTTCAGGCAACAAACTTCAACAATGAATATTTGTTATAAACAATAGCTGTTTCTTTATACAGAAGACTCAGATATTCTTAACATTTCAAAGTTTAATGCACATGCTGGTTTAGGTTGATACATTATANATGTATTCTAGTGGCCGTAAAAAATTACCGACTTGTACGGGCGACACGATAAAGCTGCCACTGTTTAGTAATCTCTCCTCCTGGAATACGCTTCAACTCTGAATACTGAACACGCAATTCTTTATTTGTCGCAATGGACGAACTTTTACCCATTGAGCTCTAGAGCTCAATACTTTTACCTTCACTCTCTCTACGTTGCAGTACGATTTAGTTCACCTCGTCGCCGGGCGGGGGCAGCACCTACCGGACTCGTGTAGGCAGCCATCTTTGAGCACCGTCTCTAACCCCCTCAGCCGTCCCTCTCTCCGCAAACTGCAGTGTGAACTCGTGTAGGAAGAAGGAGTAGCGGAACGATTTGAGTGAAAAAGAATATTGTGTGATGTGTTCAGATCAATAGAATGCGCTCCTAGATAATTAAACATTCCTCAGCTTCCAGTTATTAATCGACATTGATGAATGCAAGTCAAAGTTAAAGGTAAATGTCCAATAAATTATCTCATTCTTACCTTCTTGATTTAGTTTAATTCGCAACGTTCAGGCACTTGTCTTCTGACTTAACTTCAACAATGAATATTTGTTATAAACAATAGCTGTTTCTTTATACAGAAGACTCAGATATTCTTGACATCTCAAAGTTTAATGCACATGCTGGTTTAGGTTGATACATTGCAAGTAGACGAATTTATTTTGAAAATATTTCGAGTTATATTCATCTCCAGTAAGTGCTGCCACAAGTCGAGGATTTTGGAAGTACAAACGTATTTCAAATCTTGTCATTGTCTCCGCGTCCCTTGTCAAAGATACTCCTTAAAATATTTTGAATTAAGTGCGTGGCTGTCTGTTTCCAGTGAAATTCAATGATCGTCGACAATGGGCCACTGCGACATCAACAAGCAATATCAAGGTACGCTATTTTATTACATTTCAAAGTTAACCTCGTAAGGATCATAGCCATTCAATGTTTTATCAGATTTTCGCAAAATAATATTGCTTAGACGTATCTGGTTTATGCTAGCTCGGTGTTATTTCCAAAATATATTCATTGGAAACGACACCAAGTACAGAATTACAATAATTAATTTCTAATCCTGAATCCTGTCTTAAACTTTCAATAGTCCCCAAAACTATGAATTATTACACTTTTATTGATTCATCCCACGTACGATCTTGTAAAAAATTAGTTATCATTCAATTATCATTATAAGTAATCTACGTAATCATCATGAACTTCGTAATTTAATTCTTACGAAAATATTGTACTTCACAGTTATATAATCTAAGTGTCTATCTAGAATTAAGGTAGTCTCTACAATATAGGTAACGCGATTCGATAAACAATAAGTATTGTATGCCCCAAGCTGCGTCATTCATTTCTTGTAAACGTAACTCTCGGCACCTCCTCGACCGAAACCTGTAACAATTTAATATTAATGTAATATTATGTTCTCGTACTGGTAAATTAGGCATCAGATATCTGTTCCATCGTTTAAGCCATGGACTTCATTTTCTACGTGCACTGTTCGATTAAAAAGCAATTGTCGTCGTTTCAGTTTGTTAATTCTAACGTTAAACGAACTTTCGCCTCTCACCTCCGGGTCCGAATAGAGCAGAGTAANATCTAGAATTAAGGTAGTCTCTACAATATAGGTAACGCGATTCGATAAACAATAAGTATTGTATGCCCCAAGCTGCGTCATTCATTTCTTGTAAACGTAACTCTCGGCACCTCCTCGACCGAAACCTGTAACAATTTAATATTAATGTAATATTATGTTCTCGTACTGGTAAATTAGGCATCAGATATCTGTTCCATCGTTTAAGCCATGGACTTCATTTTCTACGTGCACTGTTCGATTAAAAAGCAATTGTCGTCGTTTCAGTTTGTTAATTCTAACGTTAAACGAACTTTCGCCTCTCACCTCCGGGTCCGAATAGAGCAGAGTAACACGGGTGATTGCAATAAGGTTTGCCTTCGTGTTCGGAGTGGCTACCCGGCGTCAGAGTCTTGTTACATTTCTCGCAGCGCAAACAGGACCCGTGCCAGTCTTTCCCCAGAGAGGTTTTCCTCTCGGCTGCAACAGACGAAACAACGAAACATCAGTTTCACCCACCCAGGGATTTAAAGTTCACCTAGTGAAACGGAAATTATCACGTTCGATCAGGTCTACATATTCGGTGGCCTCAATCCAGTCGGCTAAAGCCATGTATGGCTGCGTTCTCGATAAAGAAGCCTGAAAGAACTTTTATCAACACGACTAGGTAGTTGTAAACCGTATAAACGATCTTGCCAACGACAAGAATTATGTAACAAGTGGTGAAATCGGATAAAGATTATCGCGTCGCGAAATTGTTCTCTGTCCCGACGCACCTTTCTTCTTGCGTAATCGAAGCCACGAGCGCGACANGTCTTGCCAACGACAAGAATTATGTAACAAGTGGTGAAATCGGATAAAGATTATCGCGTCGCGAAATTGTTCCCTGTCCCGACGCACCTTTCTTCTTGCGTAATCGAAGCCACGAGCGCGACACGGAGTATTAGCATCCCAGATCAGTGTGCGATATCTCTACGCTCGTGTTTTGAATAATTAACGTACGTAAACGAAGAGCGCATTCAACGTTTTACAGAAATTCAACTTCCACCTGCTCAGCACTGATTTTGCATTTATAGGAAGAGCGAATATGCAGAAAATATAAAGGACGCGCGTACGAGCATCCGCAGTCTATTTATCAAATGACTAAAGACTCGAAAATCAGAGCCGGGTAGAAGAGGAGGGTAAGGGTTACCGAGGAACCTGTCGAGCATCGTCATCTCAGAGGCAACGGATCGATCGTCGGGAACAATAAACCGTGCACCGGCTGCACGTCTGTTCGCAGAATACATATAGGCATCCCCAAGCGGGACGGGAGTCGTCGCGGCGACGCCTGCTCCATTAGCAATTTCGTAATTATGAAATTGAATGGTCTATTCCCGGTAGCGAGGATCATTCAGCGGAGGTGCGAACCCGGGGACAGTCCTGTGGGTCCTGGCCCGTGACAAAGCTTTACAAAATATCGCGTCGGGCGCATTGTCGCGCCGCGAATTCCCACGTGCGATTTGCGCGCGGCAATTCTCCGGGAAGGGTCGAGAGCCAGACGAAAAGAGGCGACTGCGACTCGGTCGCCCGCTCTCGTGTCGCTCGTCGATCGATCGAAATCCGCGAGCTGGTTCATTGTGCGTCGACCGGATTGAGAAAGTAGCACGATTTTCCTGTATACGATGATCTGAACGTAGACACCGGTGTCGCCCTTAGCGGAGGAAGATTCGCGTGAATCAGAGGAGTCGCGCGGTACTTGGATTTTTTAAGGCCTGTGTCGAACGCGTGCACGGTTCGGTCTCCGGTTGACAAAAGGCCGCGCGGAATCAGAGGAGCGAGTGTAGCCTTTTCTTCCTTCGGTGCGTCGCGGTGCGTCATGCCATTACGACATATCAAACCTCGCGGGGAAGACAAAAAAGCCACGGGCCGGTGGCGGACCGGTGGTTGGCATTCAAACGTTCCTCCGCGTCTAAGGAGGAGCACAAAGAATGCTGGTGCCAGCGAGGGGAATTGGAAAATGACGAGGAGCGGAGAGAGACACGAGGAGGGGTCTAAAGGGGTCGACGTCGGGAACCGAGGAACGGAGAAGGGGTTGAACAGAGACGCGACGGAGACGGGGAACGCGGAAGAGGCGAACGAGCGACGGAAAAAGAAGTCGGCGAAGGAGGAGGAGGAGGTGGTGGTGGTGGCGTGCTCGCAGAATGGTGCACGAACGAAGGAAAGAGAGGCTGTGGAGCAAGAAGGGTACGCATAAAGGGCCATTAGTTAATTAACTCCTAATTATCTGGCGGCGGAGAAGCGAGTGCATAATCGTCAGGCATTGCTGGTGTGCAGTGGTAGCGCGAAAAGGCAGACAGTGCTGTGCACGGATCGTTGCGCCCGGGCGCCAAACAATCGGCGGCTGCTGATTGCATAGGCTTGGAACATCATCCCCCGCTGTCTTTCCATGCTCCTCTCTTTCTTCTTTCCCTTTATTTCCTCAGTAGACCGTTCTCCACCCCAAACCGACCACCCATCCACCCTTCCTGCCGCCGTTCTTCTTGACGTCTTTCAAACCTGCCGATCTGCCACCCGCCGCCACCCCCTGCCTTCGCGACCTGCCCAGGAAATGCCCTGAAAAACTTCTCGTTGCAACTCCTCCCTTCCCTATCAATGCCGTCGTCGTAAACTAGAGAGAGGGTCGAGAGCAGAACAAGCTGGTTCCTTCTTTTCTTCTTCCTCAGTTTCGTTCGCCACCAGCTATTCTTCTGCAAACCTGTTTCCACTCTGTTCTTCTTATTAGTACCCGATACTTCCTCTCTCTGAACCCTGTCTCGTTATCGTTGTTTTCCCCACTGGACACTTTATTGCTACTTCCTCTTCGTTGTGTCCCGCCCATTGCCGCGTAAACTTTTTGTTCGCCGGTACAGATTACCGAGCCCTGTCTACGAATGAATCGCGACCGTAAAAGAAGTATTCGCAGTTCTTGCATCTTCGCTCTTGGACATCGTCGCCCTAAAATGCCGTTCTCAAATATCGGAGATACGATTCGGACAGTGCGCCTTTGAAAGTCTGACGTACAGCGACGGCATTGATTCATTAAATTCGATTATTAAAAGGGACTCTCGCTCTGCGAACGATTCGTAGAATTCTTGTGTCCGCTTCTACCTTCCGTCGCTGACCAGCGGCACGCAAAATCGGGCAGGAATTCAAGAGACGTCGTAGCCTAGCTTTGCGACACTCGCGGAAATCGCTCGAGATTAGTCACCTGTCGCGCGGCAAAGGGCTAGAATCTCATTCCGCGAAGAGTCTCATCAGGCATTCGTAAAAATCGAGGCGAGCAGGAGGAGCTGGCCCTTCTTATCAAATGCCACGAGTTCGTTTGAACGTAGTTTACACGGAAGCCACCGGTTCTTGGTTTCTCAAAGGTCCGCGGGTTCCTTACGACTCGAAAAAGCTTCTACGGTACTTTGAGGCGAGCGTTGCTACAGAATGCTCGGGTAGAAACAAAGAAAACGCGAGGAGAAAGCTACGAGTGCCTTCATCGCGGGCTCGCTTTCTGCTCTCGCCGCCCACGCAGGGCTCTCCGAAGAGCTGAAAAAAAGAGGGTCGAGCTTCAAAAGTTACTTTTACTTGGTACCAAGGGACGACGAAGCGACGTGACGACAATTAATCAAATCTGAAGTAGGAAGGGTCGGAATTTTGACGTAAGGCGAGGAAGAGAGCGGATCTGTTCGATCGAAGACTTTTCAAATTTTTGAGCAGGCATCGAGGGAAAACGCGAGTCGCGAAAACTGACACCGGTTTAGAGGGCAACGACCCTCCTCCCTCTCTACCTGGCAACCCTTTGAAACATTTTCCGACGATACAAGGAAAAGAGTGTCGTCCCTCTAATTCGTCCGTTGGCTCCATTTCTCGCACGCCTACTTGGCCCGATCTGAAAGCCCATATACGCGGCCGTCGGTAGTCGTGTATTCAGAAAAATTCGCTTTCAGCGCTAATAGTGCTTTAACGGGACGTCTAAAAGGCCGCTCGAAAGAGGAAGCGCGCAATTAAAAGCGAACCTCTCTCTGAACTGAATGCGATGGCTCTGGGCGCAACGTCGAGCGAGTCGCCCGAAGGGAACGCGGCGAATATCGTTCTGCTGACGGAGCCCGGGCCATCCGTTTATCTGTGCGTCGAAGGGGAAGCGCGACCCGCCGATTGGCCGACGATAACGTTATCGTGGAACGCGGGGTCCCCCTCGCGAAACCCGACGATAACCGAGAAAACGAGCGAAAGAAGGTCGACGACAATGCCCGCTGTCACCCCCCGACCCGCGTATCAACTTGGAAATTTACGCGTCTCAATGAGTCGTAGCATAACGTACGGCTTGGGACAGTGAAGTGTAGCCAGCTTCTGTGTATGTGTCCGTCTCCTATCGGAGCACATTCATATTTCAATATATGTATGTATATATATCGAAATTTCAATGTGTCCTAGTAATGAACGCACACAAACGTAGGAACTGGCTAAACTTCAATGTCCCTAATTGTACCGTAGAAATTCCTATGTTCTTTTGTAAATACCGAAAACGGATTACTGACACCAGTGTCTACGCTTCGCGTACTCGACCGTTGACAATCGTACTCCATACTTTACGTCGTATTGACAACAACAGAAGGCTTTTTACTCAAGGCTGGGTAACAATGTAATAAGTACGTATGCGCGTAGTTTCGCAGACGTAAATGGACAATTACGCACTATTATAGCTATACGGAAACGATACGGAATATTCTAGCGTTCTAAAAGTAGCGCGATAATCAATGATTGTCATATTATCGGGGATCAAAGTATTATCCACGTTTCAAATTAGAAATATACACGGCATTCTCTAAATACTTTTTAACACGTACGACCGTATACACGTACGCACGAATTCACATCGGCAGACGGACAAATCGCTGATCCGTTTATTTCCTCCTATGTATAAAATTTCCTTCCTCGTGACTCGTGTTACCCAGTGTTCGCGTTACACGTCTGTNCGAAATTTCAATGTGTCCCAGTAACGAACGCACACAAACGTAGGAACTGGCTAAACTTCAATGTCCCTAATTGTACCGTAGAAATTCCTGTCTTCTTTTGTAAATACCGAAAACGGATTACTGACACCAGTGTCTACGCTTCGCGTACTCGAGCGTTGATAATCGTACTCCATACTTTACGTCGTGTTGACAACAACAGAAGGTTTTTTACTCAAGGCTGGGTAACAATGTAATAAGTACGTATGCGCGTAGTTTCGCAGACGTAAATGGACAATTACGCATTATCATAGCTATACGGAAACGATACGGAATATTCTAACGTTCTAAAAGTAGCGCGATAATCAATGATTGTCATATTATCGGGGATCAAAGTATTATCCACGTTTCAAATTAGAAATCTACACGGCATTCTCTAAATACTTTTTAACACGTACGACCGTATACACGTACGCACGAATNATCGAAATTTCAATGTGTCCTAGTAATGAACGCACACAAACGTAGGAACTGGCTAAACTTCAATGTCCCTAATTGTACCGTAGAAATTCCTATGTTCTTTTGTAAATACCGAAAACGGATTACTGACACCAGTGTCTACGCTTCGCGTACTCGACCGTTGACAATCGTACTCCATACTTTACGTCGTATTGACAACAACAGAAGGCTTTTTACTCAAGGCTGGGTAACAATGTAATAAGTACGTATGCGCGTAGTTTCGCAGACGTAAATGGACAATTACGCACTATTATAGCTATACGGAAACGATACGGAATATTCTAGCGTTCTAAAAGTAGCGCGATAATCAATGATTGTCATATTATCGGGGATCAAAGTATTATCCACGTTTCAAATTAGAAATATACACGGCATTCTCTAAATACTTTTTAACACGTACGACCGTATACACGTACGCACGAATTCACATCGGCAGACGGACAAATCGCTGATCCGTTTATTTCCTCCTATGTATAAAATTTCCTTCCTCGTGACTCGTGTTACCCAGTGTTCGCGTTACACGTCTGTAGCGCAACGAGGCTGACATAATGTTTGTCAAGGTGGACCGCGAGGACGTGCAATGACATCATTGGTGCCGTCACTCCGATCGGAGTAACTTTGTGTCTCGCTACGATTCGTACGACTATGACACACAATTGAGTAACGCTTATAAATATCGATTGGACTTGGTTACTTATGCGTTGAGTCATCCGATACAAATTTCTTGAAATCAAACAAAACTGGAATCCCATTCAAATAGACTTATTATACAGTTTCAGTTGCAACGCGTGAAGGTCTACTTGGAAAGCGAGCGGACGAGGGAGGAACGAAGCACACAGTACGAAATAAAGTATAGAGTACTTGCCGAAATAGACCGGTTTGTCGCACTTTGGACAGTTGGGCATGGCGAGACGTGTGGGCAGGACTGCTACGACGAACGGAAGATCCTCTCCGTAGCGTGGTCAAGCGCGCACTGGGCCCCGCGTTCTGCAAGGTAACGCGATTCTCTCCAGTTGATTGAGCGTGCAAACNACGCACGAATTCACATCGGCAGACGGACAAATCGCTGATCCGTTTATTTCCTCCTATGTATAAAATTTCCTTCCTCGTGACTCGTGTTACCCAGTGTTCGCGTTACACGTCTGTAGCGCAACGAGGCTGACATAATGTTTGTCAAGGTGGACCGCGAGGACGTGCAATGACATCATTGGTGCCGTCACTCCGATCGGAGTAACTTTGTGTCTCGCTACGATTCGTACGACTATGACACACAATTGAGTAACGCTTATAAATATCGATTGGACTTGGTTACTTATGCGTTGAGTCATTCGATACAAGTTTCATGAAATCAAACAAAACTGGAATCCCATTCAAATAGACTTATTATACAGTTTCAGTTGCAACGCGTGAAGGTCTACTTGGAAAGCGAGCGGACGAGGGAGGAACGAAGCACACAGTACGAAATAAAGTATAGAGTACTTGCCGAAATAGACCGGTTTGTCGCACTTTGGACAGTTGGGCATGGCGAGACGTGTGGGCAGGACTGCTACGACGAACGGAAGATCCTCTCCGTAGCGTGGTCAAGCGCGCACTGGGCCCCGCGTTCTGCAAGGTAACGCGATTCTCTCCAGTTGATTGAGCGTGCAAACGTGTGTTAAGGACGTGCGTATGTGTGTGCGTCCGCGCGCGCGACGGACCCGTGTTAAGGTCGCGTCGGCCCGAGCTCGAAACTGGTATCGCAACGATGTATACGTGTATATACCGCACACCTGAACTTGCGGTGAGAAGCAAAGTGCTTCCGTTATCGTGGTGTATGCGTTCGCCACGCTGCTGGTAACGGTCACGACTACGAAGTCTTCGACTTCTTCGAGGCAACGTCGTCGTATTCCTCCCCGACGTGAACGGGTCCCGTTATCCATTGTCGACGGAATCGTTATCGAACGTGCGTGCTCAAGTATACAGGGCTGACCATGAGTATTCATCGTCTACCCGGGGNAAACGGGTCCCGTTATCCATTGTCGACGGAATCGTTATCGAACGTGCATGCTCAAGTATACAGGGCTGACCATGAGTATTCATCGTCTACCCGGGGTATGTGCGCGAGTAACGGAGCAAGTATCGCGCACTTGCAAGAATGCAATCGTGAACGAAATTAGGCTAGCGCGCGTCTCGTCGAATCGTCAGGCAGTTTTTTAGATCTATGCCGAGCGCGATGATCTCGCGGCGAGGGGGTGAACGTTACGTATTCGTCGGTCTGGTAGTATTGAAAGATATAAATGTTCCGAAGACCGGTATCACATACCCTGCGTAATGCACGATTCCTGAACCGTGCACGAAGAGATAAAGTAACGAGGAGGAATTCCCGTTGACGGTAGAACTCCCAATTTTCCTCGTTAAAGCTGCGTCGCGGTTAAACGGGCTTGAATAAAAAGCAGACACGTAGGAACACCGTTTTTTCCTCGGGGTGGGAGTCGTTTTAACAGGGGCAACGTTAACCCTGATTTAATATCGAGGGAGGGTTTCTTTCTCTTTAATTCCGTCTGTGTGATCCGCATTTAGTCCCGACGAAAGGAGGTACGAGCGCGCGCTTCCCTTCGGCGAATATCGTTAGAAATGAAAAGCGAAAGGGGTGGTGGTGGCGGCGGCGGTGGAAGAAGAAGCGGCAGCAAGAATCTAAATGTCTGGCCGGTGATACGGGCTCCCATCAGGACCCACTTGCCTACCCCTTCTTCCCGGCCCTGTCACCCTCCCTCGCGATTATAACAACGTGCATCTGGAGCTTTTTATTTCCTTTCAGCTTCTCCTAGCGTTCGTCTGGCTGATTGTCGGATTCGCGTTCAGCTTCGCCGTTTTGTTCCATGGGAACGACCAGTTTCGCAGTCCCTGGAGGGCCATCGTGAAGACCGTGGTAATGATGATGGGTGAGTACGAGTACGGGGCTCTGTTCTCGGACGACAAGAATAGGAATTCGCTCCTACCAGCCGTCTTCCCTGCGTGCACCACCGATATCGCCGGTCAATGACACCTAATCCTAAGCAAACCAGCCAAATTTTCGACCTCCAGTTTCGAGTTCTTGTGCAAGGGCGAATCCGATATCGCCGATCAGTGACTAGCTGATCCTACGATAAGCATGAAACTGGTATCTCAAAGTTGGAATTGGCACTGTCCAAAATTCTTATACAACAGCTGTGAACCACGTTCGTTCAATTGCTGGACGCCAAGTTCATGAGCCTTTCAGGGAGGCTGCAACAATTGACCGTATCCTCGTTCCCACAAAATTAAGTAATTATTCGTCTCGCGAAATTCGAGAGACAGTGGAAGGTGGCTAATTCTTGTCGTCCAGGCAGTCTACTTGTGGTTCAATTAATAACAGCGCAGCAATTCAAAGTTTGAAGCGGCTTAAAAAGAACCGTGAACAAAGGGCAGCCGGACAGATAAAATAAAAGTGCTAGCTCTGTTATCAACAAGGGTGGGAAGTTTTTAAAGTCCCTTATACGTAAAATCAGTCAGATCGAGGACAAAGTAATTCCTAAGAAATTTGCTTAGAATCTTGTAAGTGTCTCATACGATTGTTCAAAGATATTTGGACGTTTGTTAATGCGTGGGTGGCAGACGTTGGTATATCAGGAAGACTTCGTACCAGCGTAGCGCGGTGGATTTCGAATCGAACGTCGAAGTCTGTCTAGATGTCTCCATAATACAACTTCAGATATTTAAATTGCTCGTCCCACGCTGAACGTTGCGAATAAATTTATTTATCGATCAAATTCTTCTCGGACAAAAACGACATGGAATCGGTACGTAACTCGAAGATCGAGGGTCTTTTGCTATGCAATATGTTTATCGTATTTACGTTTCGAAAGATTCTTCGTTTAATTGGATGAACGGTCAGCAATTACATTCTACGACAATTAATTACATTTATGGCAGCATGCAAATTCCGCATCAAGCTTTAATTGATGCAATGATTAAATACGATTTTATTGGAAATGTGTTTGATATCGTAATGCCACCCCCTTATCAGCAATTCAATGGGCGCAATAATATCCTAAAAACATCAATACCTAGAATGCATAAATTTTTCGATGCGATTCGACATTTTACAAAGGCATTAATATATAATTATACTGAAAACCCCTACAGATTATAATTACAAATACGTTGCAATCGATTAAAGAAAATCAGAGAGGAAACCCTTTTCGCGTTTCTGCAATTTTTTTCCTCAATCAATAGAAAACTTTTATTGTACAATACCGAGCGTGATTCATCGCGTAGTTAAAAGTACCGACAGCTCCGTGCGCTAATCTCAATTCATTGATAAGCTTTATCCCGTTGAAAATTTACAAGCACGTTAATCCAGGCACCACGTGACCGCCGGAGCAGTGTCCGAGGAATAATTAACGCGGAGCTTAATAAAGGGGATTGTTGACGGTTGAACATATTAATACCGACATAACGGTCGCGCGTAAATAATCAGAAATCGAGCCAGCCATTTCAAACGGTTTATATCTTTGTCGTGGCACGTCATCCGATCTGTCTTAAAAATTCCGGTATCAGATGACCAGATCGGATCGAACGATTTCTTTCCCGTGGGTTTCGGTGACGAAATCAGTTTTGTTCCAGGCTAATGAGGGTGACCCTTTCCTTTCGATTTTAATTAAACACGGAAATCGAATAGGACAGTGGCGAGCGCATACATTATCATAAATTATCGTCGACTCGCGGCTATAAAGAAATCACGCGCACCTGTCTGAGCGATTGTAACACGGAGACACGGGCTCAGCGTACGTTTACCGGCGCCAGTTTGCTGGCCACGAAAAACGGTATCAAACGTGTGGGATCGTTTCACTGAAAGAGAGCTGGCTACGGGGACTGAATTTATGGCAGTCCTTGAAACGCAGAAAAATTCGCAAACGAGTTTCCACGATTCGAGAAAGACGCCGGAGTAGAAGTCGAGCGGAGTTCGCCATCGGCGCTGTCGGAAGCACCGTGCCTCTTCAATTATGATAAATTATAGTTTCCAAGGTTGGAGGTTCGTATAAATTCGGTGTGTAACACCGTACGCTCTCCCGTCTGGGTTAATTAACCAACGAGAAACTCCCGGCCGATAAGATCGCCACTGCTACGTACTTATTGTTAACTTAATGATACGAGTCCCCCTTAATAATTAAACAGTGAAGAGAAATAAACAATACGATCGGGAGCAACGGAAGGAAGCGATATGTTAATTGATTGAACGGAAATAACGTTCAAAACGAGACGATTCGTTCCAATGTCAATAAAACTTCGATCAAGTGTCGACGTTAAAGGTATGTTCAAGAAGTTTTTGCTGTCCCTTTTCTACGATACAAATGAAAAACCTCGACCCTTTTTAGTATTTTATTGATAACCAGTACAAATCAGTCTTGTTGCAATCTGTTTGATACAGGAATAAAAATCTGAAGATAGCTGCGGTGGACAGGGAAGATCTCACAGTGCATCGGGAAACGAGAGGAAGAGCAGGAGCCGCGGTAGCGGTGGCGGTGGCGGTTCTGACGGTGGAAGCAACGACGACGTCGTCGCCGTCTTGGACGCCACCGCGCCGGCGACGTCGACGACGATGCCGGATGAGTTCGGGCGAATTCGCTCGGGCTCGGGTGGGGTCGGTTCGCCGCCTTGCCTGCCATGACTGGCCGGTCGTGGCCTCGCGGGGGGTGAGGGTGGGGGCGACGCGGCGCGTCGGCGAGGGGCGCCGCGGCGGTGAATCCTTGGTCGTGATTGGTCGCCGCGTGGGAGAGCCGCCCGCCCGAGCTCACCGTGACCGGCAGTCGGCACCGAGCATTCAGGCAGAGCACATCGAGCCATCGGAGACGGGGCGAGATACGGAAACACGCAGCTCGGTACCTAATCGCACGGGCACGATGGCCGTCCGGCGCGTGCACCGTCTGAGTCGACAACACGAACAACAAATAGAACGAGAGCAACAGCAACAACGCCGTGACCGTCGTCGTGGTTCCGTACTGGTCGTTGTTCCGCGTGTTACTCGCGTATACCTGCAGACGGAGTCGAGTAAGAAACAGCAACAACAGGAGCACCAGAAGCAGCAACAGCAGCCGGATCGCGCGCTCGCTAAACCATCGTGGCCACCATCGTGTCGGTACGTGGCGCGCGGACTATGCGTCCGGTGCACGCAATAAGAAACGAAACGGAGCGCGAGAGAAACAAGAGAAGAGTACGTGGAGGAAAACGCGCGACGAGGACGACTAGGCGACGCAAAGAGAGTCGCTGCCGCGGTAAATACAACGCACGTAACGTACGAGGAGCCGCCGAGACCGCTCTGCTCGCATCAACCTCGAGGTGCAACGCAACACGTTTTTACCTCGCCCTTTTCCCCTTGTGCCTGGTCCCAGCGCGTCCCGTGCGTGTATCGCACCTCCTTCCCTCCTGGCCCCTGTGCGCTGGCCTTCCCACGCGGTCCTCTCGTATCTTCGCCGAGATTACGTTTCGGTTAATACGCGACGGTACGTGTCGCGCCGGCCGTTAAACCTTCGCTTTGGCTCGTGTTGCCGGCAACGTTTCTATCATTTTCTTGCTCTATCCCGTGTCGCGGTTATTGTCGTCTCGAAGTACGTCGTGATGCTTGTGTTCTGACTCGGTGGTGTTCATCATTCATACTTGCGGTGCGTCGTTCTGTGCCCTTTCGGGAATTCTAAGATAATAGGTATCGATAGAGAAAAGTGTGCGAGCCTGACCGTCTCCGTCGTCGACGGCGACGACGGCGGTGAAAACGAAGGTGACGGTGAACCGTTCTCTGTGCTCTGTGCTCTCCTCCTATCCGCGAATAATTTCCAGTGCGAGACCGAAGGCAGAGAAGAAGAAGAAGAAGAAGAAGAATCAGTGTCCGTCGGGCGCGATCAGCCGGCGCACGACCCACACGACTCGTCCGAGAGAGGAGGCCGTGAGGAAAAACTGTGGCGTGCTCTGTTGATCCGGTCGCGTTTTCGCCGCGCTGGACGTTAACAGCGTATCAGGAAGAGCCGCGTGCCGTCTCGACCTCGCGTCTCGTCCCCGGGGCGGACGCGAACCTCGTGTTGAGTCGCCGGACGCCGAAAACAGGAAAGACGGTGGCCGTCGCTCGGCCAGCAATAATGCCGCACGTGAGCAGCAGCGGCGGCGGCGACGATCTCGGCAGCGAAGACGAGGTCAAGGTCTTCAAGGATGAAGGCGAGGACGAGAAGAGGTCCTCCGAGAACCTCACGGAGGAGAAAAGTTCCCTCATCGATCTTACCGAGTCCGAGGTGCGAGTAAAGTCCGAGAACGACGCCTAAATTCTCATTCTCTCATTCGACGGCTACCGTGATCGGTGTGTGGTAAACGAAACGTGCTCGAGATAAACGAGTGTTTCTTCCTCGTGTGTAACGCGGTTATTCTTCGATACCACCCACTCGATCGGTGCGAGCCTAAGGACGCGGCCACTAAGTGCATGTGTGTGTTTTTACAGGAGAAGGGCTCCCTCGCCGGTGGAAGTTACGTGCCGACGGGAAAGACGTCCGCGAGATCGGATCTCAGCCCCGTTTTCGGTGAGTCTGTTTTTACTGTTCAAATTCTTTATCGCGGGAGGAAGGTCACAGGGCCACGACTAATGAAAAACGCCAATTGAAATCAGAACGAACGACAGAACCCAGTGACTCTTCCTCCTGCCGTATATCGCAATAAGCTTTTCATTACAAGTTTCGACGAGTGCATTTGTCAAACATCTCGCCGCCGGTATGTTCTATTACATAAAGACAGTAAGAGGACAAGTAATATCGGAGAAAGTAGATGAGATTGATCGAGAACGCGACGCGATCGCGGGTTCACCGTCGGACGTCTATCTGTTTCGCCTATGAAATCTGATAACGTGTTATGATATTTTATGCGTGTCGTTGGGGCCAGGGTCTGATTCATATAAATTAACGTCATTGTAGGTGGTTATCTTACGATCTGGTAACGTAATCTACTCGGTGGCAAATCGCTTTTATGNCACGACCCACACGACTCGTCCGAGAGAGGAGGCCGTGAGGAAAAACTGTGGCGTGCTCTGTTGATCCGGTCGCGTTTTCGCCGCGCTGGACGTTAACAGCGTATCAGGAAGAGCCGCGTGCCGTCTCGACCTCGCGTCTCGTCCCCGGGGCGGACGCGAACCTCGTGTTGAGTCGCCGGACGCCGAAAACAGGAAAGACGGTGGCCGTCGCTCGGCCAGCAATAATGCCGCACGTGAGCAGCAGCGGCGGCGGCGACGATCTCGGCAGCGAAGACGAGGTCAAGGTCTTCAAGGATGAAGGCGAGGACGAGAAGAGGTCCTCCGAGAACCTCACGGAGGAGAAAAGTTCCCTCATCGATCTTACCGAGTCCGAGGTGCGAGTAAAGTCCGAGAACGACGCCTAAATTCTCATTCTCTCATTCGACGGCTACCGTGATCGGTGTGTGGTAAACGAAACGTGCTCGAGATAAACGAGTGTTTCTTCCTCGTGTGTAACGCGGTTATTCTTCGATACCACCCACTCGATCGGTGCGAGCCTAAGGACGCGGCCACTAAGTGCATGTGTGTGTTTTTACAGGAGAAGGGCTCCCTCGCCGGTGGAAGTTACGTGCCGACGGGAAAGACGTCCGCGAGATCGGATCTCAGCCCCGTTTTCGGTGAGTCTGTTTTTACTGTTCAAATTCTTTATCGCGGGAGGAAGGTCACAGGGCCACGACTAATGAAAAACGCCAATTGAAATCAGAACGAACGACAGAACCCAGTGACTCTTCCTCCTGCCGTATATCGCAATAAGCTTTTCATTATAAGTTTCGACGAGTGCATTTGTCAAACATCTCGCCGCCGGTATGTTCTATTACATAAAGACAGTAAGAGGACAAGTAATGTCGGAGAAAGTAGATGAGATTGATCGAGAACGCGACGCAATCGCGGGTTCACCGTCGGACGTCTATCTGTTTCGCCTATGAAATCTGATAACGTGTTATGATATTTTATGCGTGTCGTTGGGGCCAGGGTCTGATTCATATAAATTAACGTCATTGTAGGTGGTTATCTTACGATCTGGTAACGTAATCTACTCGGTGGCAAATCGCTTTTATGTCCTAATGATAATTTAGACGCCTCTCGTCCGTCCACCGCCGTTTGCCAACCGTTGAATCGGAGCTTTCGTGCCGCGATGATTAACAATCTGACCCGCGGTACGATCGCGAAACGAGATTATCGGTAACCGGCGCCGTATTATCGCTTATTGCACCTGATCGCTAAAAATGTTTCTCGTTCTGGCACGATCCCAACGAAAATGACGCCCACGCGATTCCGACGACCAGNCAAGTTTCGACGAGTGCATTTGTCAAACATCTCGCCGCCGGTATGTTCTATTACATAAAGACAGTAAGAGGACAAGTAATATCGGAGAAAGTAGATGAGATTGATCGAGAACGCGACGCGATCGCGGGTTCACCGTCGGACGTCTATCTGTTTCGCCTATGAAATCTGATAACGTGTTATGATATTTTATGCGTGTCGTTGGGGCCAGGGTCTGATTCATATAAATTAACGTCATTGTAGGTGGTTATCTTACGATCTGGTAACGTAATCTACTCGGTGGCAAATCGCTTTTATGTCCTAATGATAATTTAGACGCCTCTCGTCCGTCCACCGCCGTTTGCCAACCGTTGAATCGGAGCTTTCGTGCCGCGATGATTAACAATCTGACCCGCGGTACGATCGCGAAACGAGATTATCGGTAACCGGCGCCGTATTATCGCTTATTGCACCTGATCGCTAAAAATGTTTCTCCTTCTGGCACGATCCCAACGAAAATGACGCCCACGCGATTCCGACGACCAGTTCCGACGGGACTCTCTCCGGGTGTCGAGGTTTAAACATCTTCGATATCAACTTTTCGCGGTCTTAAATTATCCATTGATAGCGGCCGACTTTATTTTCCGAACAACGGAGCAACGACCCTAGCATCTCGTATGCGATTCGAGAATTATTTGCTCGAGTTTCTTTGACCGCGTGCCCTCGTTCATTGCTTCGCTTTTCATTCATTGTCGTATGACAGAAACTCGTACGCCGAAGGTCCCCGTGAATTACCGAAACGTGTTTTCTTCAATGCATAGTGAACGTTCCACGAAAAAGATTAGTTCGCTACCGCGAAGTTTGTTGTCAGTTTTTCTGGCCGTACGCGGATATACGAGACCCTTGTTTTTACGCCGCTTCCAAGTAAGGCTACGCTCCGCGTTCCGGTGGCAACGGTAATAAACATTGGCTCGTATCTTTCGCCGAAAATTTCTGTGCCCATTCATTGACGTTCGAGTCACAACGTCGTCTTTTGTTCCGCTTCGTTTTAAAACCGAAAGGAAACGTGCTCCCTGAAAATTTGTTGTCGTTTGCGGTTCTCCCTTTTATTTCGGCCAAGAATAGCTCCTCGGACCACCAGGAATCGTTTCGAGACATTGGTTCTTAAACCGGTCAATTGTTATTGTATCGATCATAAAGTGGAAACATTGTATTCCCGATTCCTGTACCTGCTACTGCAGAAATCGTAATATTAATCGACGTATGAATCACTATGTAAATTTTTATACGCGACGCGCATCGTATTAATTTTTTGTCACTACAAAGTTCTAAGATTTCAACTGTATCAATTTGTGTGTGTTACTACCGATTGTTAGTATTTCACGGTGTATCGCGCAGAGTAAAAAGTAATCGCAAGGAGCGAAAGTAATCGGGCGATGAACGACGGCCGAAGGGGTGTGGGACGGGTCGGGAGGGCGAAATCGAATTGGCGTTGGTTAAAAGCGAAAAGGGTTTTCGGCGAGAAACCGCGGGCAAAGTTAATCCCAATTTGCCGGGGGAAATTGACCGAAGTTTACGGAACGCTATTATTCTCGCGACAGGTTTGAAACAAATTGTAACTCGTTAGCGAAACGCGTGCATACACACTGAAACGCGGCGGAATCTCGCCGACGACTTTGTCACTGACAAATCGATGTCGTGTGACGCCGTGCAAACTGTCACCGCGTTGCCAAAACATTTTAACCGAGTCACGGCTTACCTGACGCCGGGCTTAAGGCGCCGTGTACGCGATCAAAGGGTCTGGAAAAAAATTCATCGCGTAATTGAGACACGAACTGTTCGCGACTGAAATCGTTTTTCTCGTTACTAGTCAAAGGATCTGGGAAAAAGTTTTTCCTTCGATTTGTTTTCCGAACGGATACGGACCGTTCGCGTCTCTAATCCGATGGTAGGACAAATTATTTTTTCCCTTTCCGTTTCAATTTCCGCTGTAGGCCCCGAGATAATCTCGCCGCGATAACGGTTAATCAGGCGAGACCGGCTTATCGATGGTCAGTTGTCACTTTAAGACGAGTTATCGTAGATCTCGGTAATCGTTTGTTTGTTGCACGATGAACGCGGTCGTGCGAGAGATGATAATTGATCGTGTCGGCGTTTAACTGGCCCGACGTATCGACGCGGCGATAGTTTTCGCGAAAATTACTCGCTGTCAAATCGGATATTGCCTCCACGAGCGAGTGCCTCGGCGTAGTAGAACGCAATAATATTTTAATCGCGTATCTGATTTACACACCGTGGTCGCCCTACCGAGCAATAAAGTCTAATTACTTGGAACGGCGTATAAATTGTTGCAATAAAACCAGCGTCGGATTTATTGCCCGCTGAAACACCACCGGACACATGAAACATTAAGTAAATACGTTTTTCGTCCGTTTATGAATTTATGACAAATAACGCGAAACTGAATTGACGTTCGAAACGAGCGAGCTCGTCGACGGGGGTAAGATCGGTCTCCGGAGTCCCGGCGATCGAGTTCGGATAGAACTCGCTTTACTTTCCTTTTTGCGCTGCCGATCGCGTAAAGGCGCGAGTGTTAAATCATCGTAATTTGTCTTGTCCGAACGGTAGCGGGCCCCGTGGCACGACACGCGGGAATCACTTTCCGTACAATTACGTGCAAATAACGCGGACGGATCAGAATTCGTTGTACGGAACGGGAGGAGGAGGTAAACGTGCAAAATATTACGTCGGGATCCATCGTAATCGCTTAAGTGGTTAATTATGGTGCTCGGAGGAAGGCTAGAGGAGACCGAGGTGGGATTAATCTTGGCATCAATTACTTCACTACGGCTGGACCCCCCTCCTTTTTTCTGCTTCTTCTTTTACTGAAACTAGTTTTCCAGCACTTCTGAATGGCGCGCGATGCGTCAGATACTTTTCTTTTTTTCTCCCCCCCGTTCATTAGACGTCGTTGTTCGCCTGATATTTTCTTCCCGTGTATTTTTGCACGCTCGTTAAAGACGCGTTTTGCGCCGGTCGACGAACCCTTCTCGTTCCCCGATCAGGCAGGGGGATATTCTCGAAATACGGACACGCGTCTCTCCTTTCTCGTATTGAATTTACACTTGTGCAACGAGAACTTGCTTACGACTCCGAGTTCTCGTTTTGCGTCGAGAAAAATTGGAAGGCCCCAAATCTTTGGCTATAATTTGGCAGCGTTGCGTGCCTTGCCAAACTCCGAGGTACACTAACGATGTGTATCAGTATAATAGCAGAAAATGCAAAGAAGAATGCGCGCCCGTGCCTCTCGCTCGTTCGCTCGCGTTCCCGGCACTCTCTCCTTTCCTTGACGCCGGTGGTGCGTGCTACCGATCCTCGAGTCATAATTTCCAAATGCACGAACGCGTTTAAAATTGCGTCTTTCGGCGGTGTTTCTGGAGCGGTAACCATGCCTTGAAAATGATTGCACACAAATAAGAACGCGACGCTCTACGTGTTTGTACTGAATTTTAACACGGACATCTTAATGTCAATGCGAAATTTCTTGAAAACGATTCATTTGTGAGTCTCTCGCTACTTTCGTCGCGCGCGTCGAAAACCGAATTTCATGCTGATTCATTAACCTGATCATTTTTATGCGTTTCACCTTTGACCCTCTGTACGCTCTCGCGTTTTTTTTTTTTTCACGTCCGAATTTCTCTATAAATGCACAAAATTCCCGGTCTACTGATGACTCATATTTTTATGAAATATTTTAATTAGAATTTATACCGAAACGAAAATTTGATTTCGTTCGCCAACGAAATTTTAGCTGTTACTACAGTTTTTATTATCTCACCGGTCGCCGTAATGAATGAACGAAATTGGCTGTAAAAAATTGAATCACGGACGACACTTTCGCCCCGATTTTTTCATCGCGATCGCTTCGAACCGGGACGTTGACTCGCCGTTTCGGCCGGTTATCACCGGTCCCAGATTACGCAGATTCGTCGGCTCGTTGCGCATTCCGTGCAACAGCTTGACTGCTGCTAATTATCGGGCACGCCTCGTTGCACTCGACAGTGACTAAGTATATTTATACGGTGCATTATCGCGCGATGTAAGTAAACTGTCGTGTTCGAAATCCCGAGGGAAAACCGGGGCAACTCGCGAGATAGAAAAGCGTGGTCAAAAACGAACATCCGAGCGTGTCGCGTTCTCAAATTTGCGAGGAGAATCGGTTCAATCCCGATCGTTTATTTCGTTCTCTCGGGCGAGAGACGTCGCGGACTCTTAATTATTTATTTCTTCGCCATTTGATTTTGTTAATGTCGCATCGATCTGACGTGGAAGGGACGAATTCAGTCGAGAGAACGAAACGAGGGATTTTACGAGGGTCGGTTATTTCCATGCGAGAACAATATTTACGCCGGAACGGCGTGTCTAGAGCATAAAGCTTTATACGACACGTGCGTGAAGCTCTATCTCTCCCATTCCTCGTTGCCTTGTTGCTGATAAAGCGCGCAGATGATTGTCCGCGCGCAAGTGAAATGGCAATGACTTACAAGAGTACAGTTGCCATATACTATTTCTGCGTTACGCTTCGCTCCGATCTTCGGGCATCGGTTGTTTGTACCAATAAATGGCAATGACTTACAAGCTTGGTTACGCCGGTTCTTATCCAAATCTAAAATGCCGCAATCTTCTCTTCATGACAAATGGCGATGACTCGCGCGTTTCGCAACTTCGATTCGCCGAGTTCGGCTTAGAATTCCGTTCGGATTAGTTACACCGATTTAGGATTAGACCGCGGTTTTTTTTACGAATTTCGAAGAAACGAATGTGTCGAATTTCGCACAAAGGTCCGCGGTCCGCTCGCGATAAGAAACGCGAACGCGAAATTGCGTTTGGCCCACTCGCGAGCGGTTATGGAAAAAAGAAAAGAAAGAAATTACGCGAGGAAATGCATTTTCGTCGACTCCGGTTGCAAAAGGTTGCTCGCCGCGGCGAAACACACTTTGTCGCTACTTGGAAACTGCCTCCGCCTCCGGATTGCACCTCGCCGCGAATATCGTATGCAAGCCGACCGCGACAGAGGGAGAGAGCGTGAACGACGAGCGCGGAGAGAACGAGAACGAGCGAGAGAGAGAGATAGTAAGAGAGAGTGTGAGCGAGATAGGGAGAAGAACGAGGGGAGAACCATAAACGATGTGTCTCGTTGTGCGAAGTAATTGACGAGTTCGCGTGTAGGCGGTTGGGCGCCTAGATCGCCCCGAGCGTAACGTAGGCTTATCCTCAGAGACGAAAAACGAAACGAAACGAAACGAGACGAAACGAGCAGCCCTGATACCCGGAGCCGAGAGGCGGAAAGGGCAGGGGAGAAAGGAGGAGGCGGGTTCGCGCGGGTCGACGCTTGTACACGCTCACGCATACATGTACGAGCGCGGGAGGAGAGGAAACGAGAGAGAGAGAGAGAGAGAAGGAGCCGCGAGAAACGGAGAAGGCCAGGAATTGACAGAAGAGTCGGTTAGTCAGGAAGAGAAGAAGACGAGGAGAGAAATTGGGAGTGGGTTAGAGTCGGCGTGGGTCGGAATGAGATGGACGTACTCTTGTATATATATATATACACGGGCGGATAGAGAATTAGTGAACGAACGAGGGAGGAAGACGGTGGCGTGGGCAGGAAGGAGAGAGGAGCCGCCGCTGCATCACCCTGAACTTGCCCGAATACCTTCCCTCCGAACCTTACGGTGTGTATCCGCTCACCGATGCACATGGTGGCACCCAAGCGAGTTCTCTCTCGTCTCTCTCTTTTTCTCCTACCTTCCTCTTCACGCCTGTCTTCCCGTCTCCGTCTCCGGGTCTCGCTGTCCCGCGTTCGCTCGAATCTCGTTCGCCCTTTCAGAGTCTGCTTCCTTTTCTCTTCTTACTCTTCGCCTCCTCTCGGAGTTAACCCACCCATTTCTTACGCTCCGCACCGGGTATACCGGGTGTCGGAGTAATACGCGGGGATATAGATAGCCCGACGGGGACGACGGTGGAACTTCCGGTATGACGCGGAGGAGTTATTGGCCGGTGCGGTTTACGGACGAAGAGAGGATTCCCTCGAAATAGACTCGTCGCGGTTTCCCCGATACGATTTCAACGAAAATTAGAGAGCCGCTCGGCGTATTCGTTCTTTGACCATGGAAATCTCGTTTCGATCGTCCGGCGCATTTCTCACATCGAATCGCAATTAGATATAGCTGTTCGTTTAACAGTTCAAACACTCGAGCAAAGTAAATAGGTGAATGGAAATAGGAAGCAACGGCGTATTTGCACGAGGCTATTTCACGGTGAGATTCGCGTTTCTTTGTACGACGACCGGCGGAACACCCGGTACATGAATACAGACACACAGTCAGCATTATACACCTACCCTGACTCGCCTCTGCCTGCCTGCCTGCCTACCTACCTACCTGCTCACGAACGAGCCTACCTGCCGGACTTCTTGCGTCCGAGGAGGTTCGAGAACCGAGAGAGAGGAGAGGGCCTCATCCCCCGTCGGTCCGGGAACTACACACCCCGCGGTGGCCGCTTGCACCTTCCTTTAGAAATGGTTAAACAAATTTCCCTGAAAACGGCTTTCCTGGAAAACCGGGCCCGGGAAACGAGGGGGGACGCGCCTCTATCCAGAAAATATGCATTCTCGCGAGGCCCGAGGAGACTTTTAAATATTTTACGCCCCGGGATAAATTCAATTTATATCGGCGTTCGAACGTTTTTTGCGTTCCCCTCTTCGTCCTCTGCGAGTTCTGCCCGGCGACGACGCCGCGGCGGACCTTTCCCGATCGTAGAATTTCGTAGGGAAGTTTTTCGACCCCTGACCTACGACACGTGCCGGCCACATGATTCTTTGTACACGCGATGGCACGTAATCCGACACGCGACTAAGACTGTAGGGTAGATAGTGTCCCACTCGAGGAAAATGACTAATAGACACGAGCACCGGTAGGTAGGGATATTGTAAACGGTTATCCAACGAGAAAAAAGTACGAGTGTCAGAACGGGCGTGTAAACGACGCTCGTCCCTCGGACGAATCTATATCAGAGAGATTATATTAAATCGTGCTCGGTTATTCATATAATCTTCGTACGTTTCGCTCGTTTTACAAGGTACGAGACTTATGTACGGGGGTGTACACGCGAGTCGGTCAACAGACTTATCTTCGCGGGCGGAGTGCGACGACAAACATGTTGAACATTTGCGTTCCGCGATAAGCGCGCGGCGATACTACACGCGGACAAACATCTCCGAAGGTGTACCACGCGTCGCGGAATCCTCGCGGTCGCCGAGTAAATTCGAATGAGACGTTGAAACGCGAGCCCGTCCGCTAATCCGCGGCGTAATCGCGTGATCCAATCAACGCCGATAACAAGATAAGCCCGGCTAGGTTCGCGCACCTTCTCTCTTCCCGGTATCGTCGCGGATCTTCGGATCCTATCTTCCTCGCCGGGGTCACGTACGGCCTCCGCAGATTCATCGACCTCCTCTTCTTCTTTGACTTCGTCCGTCCGCCGGACGCCGATCTCGCCCGGCTCCCTCGCGGTTTCCACGCGTCAGGATTAATAATGGTCGGAATTGAATAACTTATTACGAGTGGCCGGAGACCAGTTGCATCACGGATAAACATTAACGCTATTTAAAGAAGGAGATTCATTCATTGTGTACACAGAGCGGCGGCGGCGGCGACCACGTTTCCTGGTTCGAGCACGTGGCTCGCTGCGCGAGTGTGTGCGTCCGGTCGCCTCGTTACATGAACGTTAGCTCGAGGCGAGGAGCTTTGTTCGAGCGTGGGCGAGCTACGAGAAAAACTAACGATCAGAAAAAATATTGAGCACGATTTTCCCCGAACGCGTCCGTCCGATCTCTCGACCTCGAGGAATTAATTAAAAAATGGACCTCGCCGCCCCGGTGTAGGGAAAATTAGTAACTCCATTTGGCGGTGCTCAGTTGGAACGTAATAAATTTGGAGTCGTTCTAAAGAGGAAGAACGGATTCCGGGCTATAAACGGGCGTCGTAAACCCCGGGTTCGTAACGCGTGTGCGACCGTTCTCTTTACGCTTTTATAATATCGGCGAACGTCTAATTGCCGTCTATAATACCCCAATAAACGTATTAATATTGTGACGCGCGGTTTTATTCGCGAGGGAACGGGGGGGAAAAGGACAAACGACGAGGGGAGAGGAGGCGCAGGGGCGGTCGAAAAACGAAGAAATCGCGGCACCGCGAAAGAATGAAAAAGCAAAAGGCGCGTATGATAATAAGGCATGCCCACCAAAAATACCGGTTTCCCTCTCGGACCCGTGGTTACGATTCTGGTTTGTCCTGCCTGTTTCCGAGACTCTGTCGAAACGATTTTCGTCAAACAAAGTCGCTCGACCGTGCGGCTCTCCAGTCAATTAACGCCAGAAGACCGTCGTCGACTCGTTGTCTCGGGAGGAGCGGGACGAAGACAGACGGAGTCGGAGCTTTTCTCGGGAAACAAGAAATTTCTAAGGACCGATCAAGAAGCACGGGAAGTGCAGAAACAAGCCGACGTTCGCGATCAATTCTCGACCCTTAATTGCGCTCGTTTCCACGGGTCCGGCGACGATCCCGGCGAATTTCACCGGGAATACCCTCGACAGAGAGAGAGAGAGAGAGAGAGCTAGAGATCCTACCAATTAAAAAGAACACCGAGAACTTGGTCGAAAGTTTCTCGAAGAACCGAGGAAGGGAGGGGAAGGTCGGGTTCACCAAAATGGCCGGCCGCGAGGGGTCGAGGAACGGAAAGAACGAAGATTGAAAAACGGAGAGCGTGAAAGGGGGATGAAGGTGGAACGTGGTCGAAAACAAGAGGAGCTCGGGAGCGAGAGAAAGCAGCCGATGCAGGACCGAGGCGCATAGAGCGGACGCGCGAAGGGAACCGAGAGAAGATACTGCATCGGGTATCGGGCTCCTCCGGAGGGAAGAGCGAGACAGAAGGGAAGCTTGGGTGTAACGAGAAGGGGATAAAGGAGGAGGACGCGAAACAAGGCTCGAGGAAAAGAGAGAAGTACGAGCATCCGTTGAACGAAGGTTAGCAATCTGCGTAGTGTTTTACGACAACTATAAATATGGCTGTAAAGCTCTTTGTTTAGAGCAGCTAGTCTCCGTCTCTCGAGACTCCGCCGCCGGAGCACGAGTCTCCGTAACCGATTCAAAACTGTTGGGAATATCTTGGAAGTCGATCGAATCGGTCGAGGACGTTTCGATCGCTCGTCGATTCAAAGATCGGGCACGCGTTTTCGGACGACTCGCGCGGTACTCGACCGTGAAGCGAGAGCGGACGCGTTTACACGTGGAAATTATCGACGACCGCGGTCCATTAAAAAGGGAGGAAAAGAAAGCGCTCTCCGTCCAGTGGCATCTGCTAACCATATGCTAAAATGAGTGAGCCCGGATAACACCCTGTCACGCTAATGTCAGGTTAAGCGGCAGGAATGATTTACAAGCGGCAAGTAGGAGCGGAATCGAGCGGGAACCGGGTATGCAGTAGGTAGTAGGTACGCGGCGGCTCGCTACGCGATACTCGTTACAACAACGTTATTGCTCGGGCGCAATTAACGTCCGCTAGATACGCCGCGTCGATAGGTTAAACGCGCGAGACACGTCGCCCGTCTCGCTCCCTCTCGCCTCCCGTGCGTTAAAATAATTTATGCCCTCCCGACACCGGCTTCCGGATGTATTCGTTACGTTCCGAAACGTCGAGTCTCGATCCTCGCGGATCGAATACGGTTCATTTGTCGCGGTGCGCGTCACCGTACGTACGCCGGGATCTGTTACCGATCGGCGCCTCTTCGTTGGTGGCTGCTATCGCGTTCCTACCGAAACATGAATCATTTTTTATTTCGCGATACGAGTATCAACGCGCTGTCAGAGATAAGCGACGGACGGAGTCTGATTGAATTTCATCTCGTTATCGCTCCTGTACACATTGTTTTTGAAATCCGACGTTCGGATCCGGACGATCTGTTGCGCAGATCGAAAAGCTTCTCCGTGGAATTTTCGACGAACGATTCGAGTGGTATATAAAAAGGAGCGGAAACAAAGGGGGCGAATCAATCGGACCCTAGCCGTGCGGAGAGTTAACTAGGACTGAATAAGGTAGCCGGACGGTCTCTCTATAAATAATTGTATCTCGTAAAGCGGCTGTAGTATATATCCGAGGATTTATATGGGCGTAGCCGACAGGGCTCAACACTTGCTACCTCGATACACGATTGCGCGCGGAGAGAGAGACGGCGAGAGAGGGAGAGAGAGAGAGAGAGAAGGAGAGCGGCTCCTCGGTCTCTTTCTCTCTCGCCGACCACTGCCTCCTCTCGTCTCTTTCTTTCGGTACAACGTAACCTGCGAGTACGCGGTGCACACGTGGCACGAGCTTGTACTCGTCGAAGGGAGCCCCCCTCTCTCCCGTCGTATCAAAGGCTTGACTTCAGTCATGCAAATTAACCGGCGATAACTCGGCAAACCGCTAATTATATTCGCGAGATTTTATCGTTCCGTTGTCGGGAGCCGACGGTTTTTCATTAGGGGAACACCCTGCGTCGCTGATCGATTTCATTTTAATGTACTTTCGCTCGCGTCTCCGTCCCTTTTACCGGCCCCCGACTTTATCGATAACAATTCGCGGAATTCAATCGTCGTGATCTTTCGACGAGACGAAATATCAGATAATCTTTCCGAACGGCGCGCACCCTTTATTCCCCGGCGCGGTTATTCCAGCAGGAGAAAAATAATTCAGGTGGGAAAGGAAAAGCTCTTGATCGTTGATGAACGATCTTGGAAATTAATTATCCCGCGCACGCAGAAGTCTTGCCGGCAGATTATTAGTCACGGGCGCAAGTCCGGCCGGTTCGCGGCACCGAACCTCCTTTACCGTGATCTCTCGCGCACCTCTTGCACCGATGAGTTTCGCTAATCTTATCTGAGCCGAGATAGCGTCGCGTCGCTTCGTTTGCCAAACCGATAAAATCGGTGCTCCGCTCTTTAACAAAGTGTCCCCGTTTCCGCGGTGAAAACGACCAATCGATCCCGTCGGCTACGTTTAATTTATTCGACGTGGAAATCCTTTTCCGAGTAGACGGACCGGGTCTAGCCGGAAGTCACGCGTGCACGTGCTACGCGTGACCGTCCTCTCTTCTAGCCGCTCTCCCATTCGTGGTTTCTTTCGAGCGACGCGCTAGTACTGAATCGCTGAAATAATAACAAACTCGGTCAGGTTCAGCAATAATCGTTTGTTCGACCGACGGGGGTCGACTTTTGCGATTCGTATGCGAGTAACGGTGGCGTTGGTCCTTGAACGAACGAAATCGGCGGATCCCGAGTACGATCGGTTAATTCTAATGCGGCCGTTCTCGGTCTCCGAAGAGAGAGAGAGAGAGAGAGAGGAGTCTCGCGGCGGTCGTATAGAAGAGCAGGCCCCTAATTTGGGACTTTATCGTCTTGTTATCCTTGCACCTTACGACGCTGACGACCGAGCTCTCGGTGTCCCGGTGTCACTGTGCTCCTCGCCACCTTTTCGTCGACGGTCGGTTCGTCTCGCTTCGGGCCACGGGAATGCATCGATACACGGCATACGACGAGGAGAGAACCCGGAGAGCGAGATACGGAGAATGGGAATGGGAGAGAGAAGTCTCGAGGGAGAAAAAAGACGTGGGAGAAAGAGAGGAGGACGCGGCGCGTAGTAGGAGTGGGTACCCGCGCGTCTCCTCGCCCCCTTACCGTGGACAGTTGGGTCCAGTGTGGGGCCCCTTCTTCTTCTCTCGACCGGGCGAGCAGCCCGAGGCCAAGAACGCAGGGCCGTAGGCCCCAGCCTCGGTACCGTCGGCTACTCGTCGCCGGTTCTCTGCGCTGTTGCCGGGTCTCGATCGCCTCGTGCTCCTCGCACTCTCGTTTCGACGAGAGAGGGGCCCCGGTTTCGCATAAATTACCGCTCTGCGTGCCCGCGAAAGAACCCGGCTCCGACGTGTCACGTATTGTACACACACGCACACGCCACGTTTCGAGCCACGGGAGAATTGATTTTAAAGGACCGGCAGAGAGGAGGAGGGATTCATCGCGCGCACGATTACATTGGCCATTACGGTGGTTCTCGATCTCCTTCCCCGCCTCATCCCGTCCGTTTTTCTTGCACCGATTCCGTCCAGTTTTCTCGGACGAAGACAGCCGACGCGTGTTCCGAGCGAGCATCGCGAAATTTATGGAGGACGACGGATCGTTGTCACGAGATCCGCGGCACACAGCTGCGACGACGACGACGACGACGACGACGGCGCGCCGGCAGCAGGTGTATTTGTGCGCTCGTTAACTCGTAATGGAGATTGCCACCTTAGATTCCCGACCACCCGTGTTTCCGTCGAATTCTAAGGTGTCCCTCGGCCGCGCGTCGAACGAGCCTCTCGACTTCCGAACCCTTTTTCGCGTTTGTAATCTACCTAGAGGAAACATTATCGCGTTACAGGCTGTTTGGCAATTTGGCCGGCGGGGCGCCGAGCCGGGGGGACCTCTAAAACCAATATATAATCGGGCAGCGAGTTTCTGACCGTTTTCTTATTTGAATTTCTCGCCTGGTCGCGAGCTCGCGGCGGCCCCCGTACCCGGACCGGCTCGTAAATTCGTGCTCGGAACGCCCGTGAGCGCTCGGACGCCGAGAGAATTTCGATTCCGAGCAGCGGATGTTGGCAGGATCGCTCCTTTCCGGACGGAAGGTCGTCGGACCGAAAATATCACGCGAGTTGCACGGGGGCCTCGAGGAATTCCTCCTCCGGTTAGTTTATTTCTTTCTGGAAATTACCGCTGGTCGCATTTCTCCGTCGACTAAAATTGTTCGACTAAACACAAGACCCGATACCGTGCGTGTGCCGCCCTTTCCCTCCTCCTCCCTCCTTTCATCCTCGTTTCTTCTTTGCATCACCGCGGTCGGTGTACGCCCACGGGGCAAAACGTTTGCACGATTCGGCGCCGGCGAACCCTCGGCGACAAACAACGATAGAAAAGGAGAACCCTGTTCCCGGTTTCGATCTTTCCTGTCAAAACTTCTCGGCCCCGTTACCTGCCGGAGAAACACGCTCGTCGCCGTGCTCCTCCTCATTGTGACTCGGCGACACGGATCACCGATAGGCGCGAGCACGATCCTTCCGCTCGCTTTAAACGACCGCCACCAATTTACAATGGGACAATGAGAGTCCGCCTGTTCCTGGTCCTTTTACGTAAATTATCTGACAAAGAGCGGGTCGACCCCAGATCGAATTACCGGATCGATCGTCTGTGAACGGTGACAGGTGAGGAAAACTGTACACCGTAAATCGGCACATTTTCACCTACGATTCTTCTATTCAACTTTACGTTTTTTTTTCTCAATAAACGCGTAAAATCTGCAGACTAATTATCGTCTTAGACTCGTGTCCCCTGTTATCTGAGCTTTATCTCGGCCCATTACCATCGTAAAACCTCCTGGACACGAAGGCAGCGCGCTCCGTTTTCTCGTGTTATTACCGCGTTCCTCTCGTACTCTTCTTCTATCTTGATCCGCGGCTGAAATACTCGTAGGCCTCGTAAACTCGAAACGAGAGCCCGTAAACGGGAGTTTAGACCACTGTACCTGCCCGATCAGTTTTTACTGGCTGAAACTACCCCTTCGGGTCCGTCCGACCGCACCTTCTGTGCGCGAGGCACGACTCGACGTGCATCGGTTTAATCCGTTTCTCGTCGCGCGATCTCCGTTCTCTTCGTTTTCCATTAATTTTTGCCAAAATACCGCGACTGTTTTGGGTATTTCGCAGTAAATGATATGCAGAGATTCGTGGTCCAGCAAGAATTCGGCAATCGTAAATGGTGTTTCGGGGCAGGGGCAGCAGGCGAACCGGGCAAAGCAGCCTTGGCCGAAGGCGCTGGCACGGCACCCATTGTCCGCGCCGTCTCTTGTTACGAGACGAGACGAGCCTTAGTCAGAGGGACGGAGAAGCTTCTACCGGTCGGGTCGGGAGGAAAAGAGCGTAGGAGAGAGCCGGAGCCAGAGCGGAGGAGGAAGAGAGAAGCTGTGGCGGCGGTCAAACGGGCAGGCAGTGCTCTCTCGTCCTCGTTCTTCTCCTTCTTTGGCTCCCTCTTCGTTCGTTCCGCTGTGCTCGTCTTCTCTTTCTTTTGTTGGTTTCCTTCGCACGGGTCTTGCCGTGCCGGGGGACCGTGCCGAGTCAAAACCACCTATGCGAGAGGGCCCCCGGCAGTAGGTCTGTGTTGCTCTCCGAGCCCCCGGCCCTCCTCTGCCATCGGGATAATTCCCTCTCGCTCTTTTTTTCACTCTCCATCTCGTTTCCCGAGCTCTTCTCCTCCGACGTGTTTTCTGCTCCGTGGTAGATCGCGACGAGAGGGCCTCTTCTGCCCGGACCCGCGTTGACCCCCCGGTCAACGCGAGTTTTCGTATGCGGTTCTGCTGACTCCTCTCTTTCCATCTTTCGAGAAGAAACCGATGACGGAACTCGACGATTTTCGAGAGGTTTCATTCGGTGTCCGGTCCCCCTGGAAATTTATGTACGGCTGGAAAGAGCGGGTTTCAAGGATCCTAGGATAAGTTATGGAAACCGAACGTGTTTCTCAATGGTCTCGAACGGCGGTCGAAGGTCGCAAAAAATGAACGCGTCGTTCGAGGGGCAGAAGAGGGAGTTTCTCCGAGTCCGTTTGGTCGGTACGTTGCGCCGAGAAATTTGTAGCATCTCTCGTCCCGCGATCCTGAATCGACGTCCAGGGTTTCCGATCGGTTTGCTCAGTGGCCTCGCGGTCGCTCTCGGATTCTAACCAGCCTAGCACGTCGCGCGGGCCCCGAGAGTACGTGACAGTGGGTCTGGCCTCGAGGCCCGTCAGGAATCTCCGGGTCCCATTACGAGGGTGCGCCTACTTGCCGATCTTTTACACCGCGAAAACCCGTTCCGTTGTCTCGGGATGATCCCCGGCGCACGTGCACTTTTCCGACGCGGCGTCGTCGTCTCCCGTCCCGCGGACCAGTTCCGCCTTTAATATTATGCAAACACGCCGTAATCAGAGTCTGTCGTCTTCGCCTCGCGATGAAAATCGTGCCGGCGACTAACGGCAGTCGGCGAGTCAAGAATTTCTATTGTTTCACAAGTCGGTACGTAGCCGAGCCGAAAATTCGCCATATGGGATCCCTTGGCGGATGTTCGGTCCGCCAACTACTCGAACGCGCAGGGAACAATAGAAATCGGCCCTTTCCGAGAACCTCGAGTGGCTGACGAGTCGAATATTCGTCGAGTATAGGACCACCCCGGCTCCGTTGCTACCGGTTCTGTTTTAAAAAGTATTTACGCGACGGGCAGCCAGGTCCTCGATAGGCCCGGTTCCCCCGTGATTCGTTTTAACGGAATACAGATTTCCCGGGTAAATTCATCGAGCCACGCGGCGACCGCGACACGGCACTTGTTGCACAAAAGCGTGTAGACGAAATTTCTCGGCGCCCTTTCGCAGCCCCTCGCCTTTCTCTAATTCCTTGTACGCGGGACCTCCCGCGTCGAGGGTCACCGGGTTACACGTATTCCCATTTCGGCGTTTTACCGAAAGTTCAGCTCCTCCGGAAACCTGACTCCCGCATTTCTCGGACTCGTTCACCGCCGTCCCTTTTTTTGATCAACGAGATACCCCGGCGAATTCTATGCCTGATACGCTTGCACTTTTCCTCGAATTTCTGCCTCTCGATCGTAGACCCCGGTTTTTATGCGAAACGAAACGTGTTCAGGATATATCAGAAAATGTTCGTTTTAATATTCTCACGTTCTTTCTATGTCTCGTGCATAAAATTCGCGGTGTGTGTGTGCTAAAGACATTTGAGAGTTAGAAATAATTGTGAAATAAAATAAATAGCCGTTTTAGGCGGGGGAGACAGGATAGTTAATCTTAATGGAATCTGGAAAGGTTAAGATTCTTGTAGATCCCTGCGACGTAGAATTTTACCGGGAAAATTGTTGCATGCAAACAAACAGTCAGGTCCGTTGGCACTTGTTGCACAAAAGGTATCGGAGGGGAAACGGAAATCGTTGTCTGGTATCTTTCCCTCACGATTTCTTTTCGAGCGCTGACGAGAAACAGGCCCCCTGTGTCGAGGGGTCACGAAACGTCCGTGGACGAGAGGCACAAGTACGGATTTCTATTGACACAGGCCAATAGAGCCTGGCCTTCTGGACTCCGCAGGAATCCGTATGGTCCTCTTTGGCATCGGCGAGAGCCACCAGAAGGGGGTGCCGTAATCCTTGGCCTCTTTTTTTCTCGACGCCGTCCCGTCCCCGTGGGACATGTAAGAACTTGATAAATCTGCGAGGATTCTTTCCCGGAGGAAATCGTATTCCTGGCACGCATCGGTTCACGGAATTAATTTAACCCCGAGGAAAGTTTTCTGTTCCGGGAAAATGAAAATCACCGGTCTCGCGCATTGTACGCGTCACGCGCGGCAAAAGTTTCGTTCGCGTCGTTATATTCCTAATATATCGGTTCGAAAGAAGAACGAAGAGGCATGGGAAAATGCGTTTTGGCGCGAGTGGAGGTTCTCGGTAACAGAGGGTATAAGAAAGATGGCCAAGTTTGAGAGAACCGACCGTGTCGGCAGGTAGGCATATAGCGTTGATGGACCAGAGCTAATCTAAAAATCGCCGGAACTTCACAATTATAGTAATTTACCAGCCGACAACAAGCTGTACACACAAGCCTGGCCTATAATGGCATTAACGGCACGCTCGCTCGCTCGCTCCCGTGTCCTTTTTACCCGGGCCCGAATCCGAGCCCCGATGCTTTACCGAGCTTTGACACGATATTCAAAGGATAAACTTCTCGCCTCTCGATTGTCTTTCATAGAAAAGCGGCGAGTTATTTTTCATTTTATAATGACGATGCTCGAAGGGGGGAACAGAGACGTACACGGGCGGATACGCGCGTGTGTGCGCGTCGTTTTGTTCAAATACTTTTTCATTCTTTCATCCATCGAGTCATCGCGAGGTACAAACGAAGGTCTGAGCCAGCCACCCGCGCCTCGTTACCGAACACCATGATGATCATTGTCGCTCCTCTCGGCACAAGATTACAGAGGTAAAAAAAAGAGAGAGAGAGAGAGAAA